>JABSSZ010000486.1:0-34799 GCA_013755755.1 Fusarium sp. NRRL 25184 | reverse complement strand
GTATATATAAGATATAAATCAATCTTTATTAAATGAAGCCCATGGAGTTCCTCATCCTCAAGCTTTAAGTGTCCCCGAGCTATAAAGGTAACCAGTCTGTGAGACTAAGTCAGCAGTATCTATGCCGATAAGATTACTGGTTCTCTGAGCGATAGCTTTTAGGTCTTCAGGCGAGTTGCAATCACCATTCATCTTAATATACACATCATGTCGCCCATGGGCTGATGAATTCAAGCTACATTAAGCGCATCTATAACTACAGATTCTGGTTTGTATGGGTTAAATAAGTGGCAGAATGGCAGCAATTGGGTGTTTCAAATCTCATGCGGATGTCTGAACCTACATCCATTATATATCCTTGACCAAAGAGGGATGAGATTTATCTACTGATTTTCCAAGCTCGAGATTGTATATAGGGTATCTCGTGACAACTGCATTTTTTCACGAAGTTCGGTAGCGCCTGTGGATGCCTAATGCAAGGCAGCCATAGTTCTCATTGGCTGAAAAGCTGCGGCTATTAGCTTTAATTGGAAAAGTCAGACCTGAAAGCCGTCTTATTCCCAAGCGGATCAATCATCAAGTGTTAATTCGATAGCTTGACCCCACCGGCGCTACCGAACTTTGTGAAAGTATGTAGTTTGTTTATTTGTTACAGAAGTGACTTGATGCATTCATCCTCTGATAGCCAGGAACTCGTATGTCACACTTAGAGCTACCAATTTTCTAATACTAATGTATTAATGTCCTGTTTCTCTTATATTCTCCCAATTTCCGGAAGCCGAAGCCGTTGATTGTCAGCGGAAACGGTTGGCCCGTCCTTCCGTCCCGTCCCTTGGAACGCATGGTGCCTATACCATATTAGGAATGTCGGCCACGAAGCCAATTCAAGAAGGTCTGATTCTTGTCTGGAATGGCTTTTAATCCCAGCCATGCTCCACGACTTTGCGCTGTTTTTGTTGGTTCGCTTGGGCGATTGGTGTAATGAGCGGTTCTTCCGACAAAGTGCCAAGCAGCGTGCAGCCGATTACCGGCACCGAGTTTCAGGAGTGAAGTAGGTTGCATTGCATCGGCGAGCATTAAGCCGAATCCGAGATATGGTTCGATAAATAAAGTCATCTAAGCTTTTGGGTCTGTAGGCTTGGCAACGGCTGATAATTGAGAGCCCGGACAGTTCGAAACCCCGTCTTGTAGGTAAGAGATAATTTTACTGAAGGTTTAATCACCGACATTGAATGGGATGGTGGTTGGATCTCTCGGCTCTCTGGCCACTTGAAGTGGATTCAGATGCCTTAACGCCAAGGTGGAAACAAATGCCATGGTCAAGACTCTGTAGCTGAAAGCTGAATCTGCGGTAGGCATTGTTTTGCCGAAGTGTGGATTTGTATCTGCTATGAAAATATAGAACTTCAGGGCACCAACAATTAAAACACCACCAGTTTTGCTTAAACAAATGGCCATGCAATACCGGGCGACTTTTGTTTTTCTAGCTGTGCCGCAGTGCACGCAACCTAAGAATATCTGCATGCAAAGATCCATGTAAATAACCGAGTCACAGATTGATGGTCTCGTCCGAACTGCTACCAGGATGTGAATCCAGTGGCTGTCGTGTGTGGCGATACCTTGTCAACGGCAACAAAGTTCTCATCGGCCTTTAAGGTTAAATGCCAAATGGGCTGTTCGTATGCAATGTACAGCTACAGGCAGTGCGCGCAAGCATGTTATGTTTTGAATAAAGACGCACCAGTCCCTTGGTGTTTTCTCCCTCTTCCTTCGAGCTGCTTATTCGAAGCTGCGGTTTCCGTTCTACGCCCATGTCAGAGTACTACCAAGGGCCGAATAATTCGGCCAAGCTCAAAGTCGTGACGCTTACCTTGCTGGCTAGTGCTACTATTTTAGTCATATGGAGAATATCCTGGCGTCTCTGGAAAAAGGTCATTGGACTACCAGATTACCTGTTGATCGTTGGTCTAGTGAGTTTTGTGTCACTCAATATTGTTTATCACATATACTAACCATTCAGTCCCTGAGCATATGCCTGGCTGGCTTCAACCTAGACCGTGAGTGTCGCGACCTTGCTGACGAAGCAACTCTAACAGAGTGTTAGCATACTTCCGATGGGGCTATGGCTATCACAAAGATGATCTGCCGCCAGATATACAGAAAGCCCTGACGCCTAAGATTGTAGATCTCTCCCCATCTCCTTATTACTTCCATCCCGCCACTAACTATCACAGTGCTTCTGGCTCAACCAGGTATTTTTCAAGGCGACAGCAGGCGTGATTAAGCTATCTATTTGTACTATCTACATGAACATCTTCAGCAAACCTGTTCTCTTGAGTACAAAAATTGCCCGGTATGCCAATTTCGCCCTGATGGGCGTCATCATTGCGTATTACACAGGCGGTACTCTAGTGTCGACTTTCCAATGCAACCCGATTCGTAAAGCCTGGCAAGGTGATCTCGACGGCACATGTATCGATAACACTAAATTCCGAGTAGCAAATGCCTACATCAACTCTTTTACGTCCGTCTTGCTCGTTTTGATACCATTTCCTGCTCTTCTGTCAACAGGGCATCGGACCAAGGAAATATGGCAATTTCTGTTTCTCATAGCCTTGGGCCTTGCGTACGTTGACACAGCCATGTATTGAAGGATTTTTGTATTGATGAGCTGACGATTTAGACATACGGCTTGCGCTGTGGCTCGTGTTGTGATGATCTATGTGCCTAATGAAGGAGCTGCAACTGATCCTCACTGTATGTCCATTCCTTTTTCCTAATGCTTGTTATTATTCTAACTATATCAGGGTATAATACGACGCCCAATACTCTCGCCATGGCCGAAATATTTACTGCCGTCATTGTGTCCACTATCATGACAATGCGCCCTTGTTTCCAGGTCGTTTTTAGCGGGATAGCGACAACTGTAACGAGTGCCTCACACACGCGAAGAACTAGAATGGATAGCTCAGGTGTTATGGATACAACCACGAGCCAGAAACGAAAGGTCGATCGTCAAGGTTTCAGCAAGATTGGGCCGACCAAGACTGAGGTGCTCAATATCGAGCTGCAGAGCAGAGACCGTAGCACGGAAGAGCTATTTGCGCCTGGTCACTACCCGATTACAAAGCATGAAAATGTATAGAATGGCCTTGGTCACGTAGACTCTCGCCTCATTATACTGTTTTAGGGATAAATAATACTTTATTTCTGAGCCTGACTTTTAGGAATCGCCGTAATCAAGGTAGATAGGTAAGTTAAGCAAGCATGCAGTCCAGTAGGTTCGTTATCTCTCCGCTGTAACCACGTTCACTCCCCTGACTTGTTGTCAAATTTAGTATCCACACGGGTGTGATAATGCCGACTTGGCTTGTATGCCGGTAATGTGGTTCCACCAATAGTCTTTCGATGAATTTAAAAACCACTAGGAATCCATCCTTCGCCCCAATTCAGACTGGACCAATGGACCGAAGATCTCTGCACAAGAAGTCAAGCTAAATCGCACATCCCGTCGGATTAAAATAAAGGCCGTGCTTCGATGGGGGAATGCGGGGGATAAAAGCTCCGAATCTCACGGCACAAAGTATTTTAAAACCAATTCTAGAAAGCCACTGTCGAAAAAGTAATCAACATAGCGCTGATGCTCATGCATCTCTGCGCATTCTGTTGCGCTCCTTGCTGTTGGTTCCAGGGTGCCGGAAATAAACTTCCTTAGTGCTTACATACCAACATACAGCCGATTAATCTCCTGTCATCATCGTCCGATTCTATCATCCATCTCCGCCTCAATCTCGGGGAACATGAACTGCAGCGTCTGTGCCGCGCCCCTGCACCTCGCCTACGAATGTTACGCCCTGCCAAGACGTATCCTAGTCATCCATCGGGTTTTTCGGTTGAACAAGGATTAGTCACCGAGAGACATTTGTTCGTCATCCCATCTCATCCCGCCCTCCTTTCACTGCTGGGTCTTTAACTACAAGCTGAGGCGCAGTATTTTAACACTGACGGGCTGGGTACGACTGAAGGAAAGGAGAGGAATAATGTCTTTCCTAATACGCATCTGCTGGTGCGTTGCTGTGCTCAGTTGCCTGGTATCTACTGTCCTCTGCCATGATGACTATAGACACTTTCGCAGCAGGTGTCTAGCCTTCAAGCCAACAAAGTTGATCAACAATTCAACCTTGACGCGACAAGAGTTTGTTTCTGCTGGTACAACATTGCAGCTATCAGACAACGTCCCAACATGCAATCGCGCCTCTCAGGCTGTCACAGTCGACCTTTGTCGCATTGCCCTCCAAATTCCTACCTCAAAGCGGTCCTCGATCAGCTTTGAGCTATGGCTGCCCAGTGATTGGAAGGGATCGAGATATCTTGCAACTGGCAATGGTGGAATCGATGGCTGTGAGTAACATCTCGATCAACAAACACAATATTATGGCAAGGCTAAGACAAGACATTTAGGCATCAAGTATGAGGATCTTGCTTATGGCACAACTAATGGTTTCGCCACGATGGGTACCAACAACGGCCACAATGGCACCACGGGTATTACCATGCTGAACAACCCTGAAATTATCAAGGACTTCTCTTACAGAGCGTGAGTACCATTTCTTCCTCCTTATTTCTCATTCGTGAGCCATTAGCTGACCATCGAAGTCTGCATACTGGCACTCGCTCAGCCAAGAAGCTCATGAAAGCCTTCTACGGTAGATCGCCAGCGCACAATTACTATCTGGGTTGCTCGCTTGGCGGTCGTATGGGCATCAAGGCCGCAGAGAAGTACCCCAAAGACTATGACGGAATTGTAGCTGGATGCCCAGCTGTTGACTTCAACAATCTCCAAGGCCAAAGAGCCATGTTCTACCCGATTACAGGGTCTGCAGAGTCACCCAACTACATACCCATTGACACCTGGAAAGGCCTGATACATGACGAAGTTCTCCGACAGTGCGACAAGATTGATGGCGTTGAGGATGGGATTATCGAGGTCCCAGACAAGTGTTTCTTTAACCCAAAGACCCTACAATGCAGCCCCAGGCGTCCCAAGAACTGCTTGAACTCTGCTCAAGTCGCTCAGCTGCAAAAGATCTACGCTCCTTATACTTATCCCAACGGCAAGCTTATCTTCCCTCGCATGAACCCTGGCAATGAACTCCAGGCTGTATCCAAGCTCATTGCAGGCACCCCCTTCAGCTATTCTGAAGACTGGTTCCGATACGTTGTGTATAACGACCCCAACTGGGATGCCAGCACCTACAACACTGATGATGTCCGAAAGGCGGATGAGCTGAACCCATTCGACATCCGTACCTATCCCCAAGAACTCCCAAAGTTCAAGAAACGCGGTGGTAAATTGCTCAGCTATCACGGTGGCCAGGACAACCAAATCACCCAATTCAACACCCAGCGTTTCTGGAACCGCATGTACTCTGCCGATAACGACCTGCAGGACTACTATCGCTATTTCCGCATGTCGGGCATGTTCCACTGCAACTCGGGTCCTGGCGCCTGGGCTGTTGGTCAGGGTGGTGGTGCTCCTGCTGCGGGTATCCCCTTTGATCCCCAGCACAATGTATTGGCGGCCATGGTGGCTTGGGTCGAGAAGGGTCAAGCGCCTTCGAGTTTAACGGGTACAAAGTTCATCAACGACACTGCCACTAACGGAATCGACTTTCAGCGCAAGCATTGTCTGTACCCTAAGACACAGACATATATTGGCGGCAATCCCAAAAAGACATCAAGCTGGCAATGCCAATAAGATCCCTACTACTGAATATTAATTGTTTGTTACCTATTTATTTCTATTCTTTATCTTTGATATGGTCACTAAAGCTGCAAAATACTGTGACGTTGAGGCAAGTAATTGTAGATGTTCAATAGATCGCAGTGGCCGAACGCTATGTCAATTGTTGGCGAAGTTCAATGATGTTGGCGCCATATGCCACGGAGAGGGGCGTTACGGTGCTGAATCCAAACTTAATAATGTAGGTATATTGAAATCACCTAGGGGAGGATATGGGAAAACGTAGACTTTAGCATTATGAATATCAGGACTTAAAACAAGTAGGTCAACTCATAGCCAATGGAACTCGCCAACCCGGGCAATAATACCGCAACTCAGATATATTTCATCCTCTCTACACGGTGACTCCTGTCTACCAATCCAGACTCTAGGTATCTTAAATAGTAGTCGTTCCAACGCCGCCAAGTCCCGAATCCGGATCTGATATAGTTCCGAGAATTTCCACAAGTTCTTGAGGATAGGTAACACGCTCAAGAGAATCATCAGCTGCGTCAATGAAATAAAACGTGCCGCTGATCTCGAACAATGTGTAAGGCTCTCCTGATTCAGCATCCAGGGCGAAAAGCGGTTTAATATCGCCATTCAGCCCGCGACTCTCTAGAACCTCAAACACTTACCACCTTCTCCCCAATATTCGTCACCGCCCATTTCTGCGTAATTGTTTGTCCACTCTTCGTTTCGGTGGGTTGTACTATGTGTGTTTGGTTAGTTATAAGTAGTGGGAACAGTCGTTGTGACGGAAGTTACCTACATCACACTTGGTCACAAGGACGCCTTCGACCACTTCAGTGTTTGCGTTCATGGTAAGAGTTGTAATTTTAATCGTAATATAAGATCTTCGTTCATAGAATGAAGGAAAACTAGTAGCGTGGAGTAAAGCAAGCAGCAGTATATGTGTCTCTGGTAAATGCCACTGACGTCAACTATAGGATCGTTTGCGACGTAGCATTTGTCCTGACAACTGACACAGATCGACAGCACTAGACCAATCATCTTCAGTGGCAAGGTATTTCAGCTCGACAGTGGTAGTTGATCTATGCAACAACTATTAACTGCTACGAATAAGGATCAATTGACTCTTCAAGGCTGGTTTTATGTCCAGCGTGACTGTTTTGATTGGCTGAAGAATGGTAATCACTACCTGAAGCACATGCTTTGAGAATAATGTCTTTGCGAGTGGTGCAAATTAAATCATCGAGATGCACATTCCATTTGTAGTTTGTGATAGAAGACAAATTGTAAATGAACTATATGGGCCTATTCTCATCTGATGGGCCACCAACAGGCGCGTCGGGTTTCATTAATTGCGTCTATGGTTGTCTCGATACTGTCCCCGTTAATACTGACGAGCTTCTTGTTGACGTTCGGGCGAGGCTCCTTATATACGCGGTTGCTTCGTTTACTATCGCAACGTTACTTGTTGGCATGAACCTCTTGCAGAAGCATGCTGTCGCAGCGGACGTGGCCAGTGTTAGCATTAATCCCATCCGGGTATCGCCAGATATAGATAATCGTTACCAGCCACATCAACAAAGCATCGAATGTGTACAACGTCCACTCATGAGAAAGAGAATATCCAGTGTATCCCTGAGCATATTCGACGACCCGAAAGATAGATCGAATCATAATGAGAAGACTAACAGCGTAAAGCATGTAAAGAGTTGATTCCCAGGGTATGATAGTGCCGATCGACTCGGCTGTTGGTTTGTGGATCATTCGGCGATGGAAGACCACGGATACAGTGCAGAACAGGCCAAAGATGACAATCTGGACCACAAGACCGAGGATGACAATTCTTTCAGCCCACTTACTTAGACTTGCGTTTTGAATGACTGACATGCCAGCGCCACCGCTTTGGATCATGAAGGATAATACATCCCCAAGTACAAAGGTCCTTGTCAACTTGGTTGGCTTGAGAAGGGAGTGTTTATCAGCATTGAGACCCCTGATGACTCGACCGAGGACCATATAAACCGAGGCAGCAAAGAGCGCGGGGGCGATGAGGATAAACATGTTCTGAATGGCATATGGCATGATTTTGCCGGTTTTGCTATGAGCACCTGCGCGGACGCCATAGCCAACCATCTCGACTGAGACACATTGTTAGGAGACTGGACAAAAACAGAAGGGAGGTGGTGCCAGCTTACAAAAGCAACCAATGGCAAACACAGTGCAGAAATAGGTGCGCGTCTTCCAAATCTTCCAACTCATGCAAAGGAATGAAGCCATGAAGAGCACCAAGAATATGGCGGCTGCAGCTATACTTGGAGAGTAGCGCCAGAGGTAGGCGCCGCCTTTGGTAGGTTCAACCCCAGGGACCGGTTCAAAGAGACCTTCGGTGGACATTTCTGTCTGTGAGGTAGATATGCAGGTAGGAGAATGGCGTATGACTTCGTTGCTACTATGGCGGAGCAGAATTGGACAGGATGGACAGAAATTTCAAGTTGGGATGATGGGATTTTCAACGGTCAATGGGGGATGGAACAGACGAATGGCAAGCTAATTTAAAGGTCTCGCAAGATTTATAAAAGATCCATTGATTGTTTATCTACATTACTTGCAAGAAAAGTCAGGACTACATGAAACAAATCCTTTCAGAGTATGGACACGCGTCCTGAGTTAGTCTACTATCCATAATGCGAGCTGTTTCTGAAATTGACGATTCAGGCTCAATAACTCGCATACTCCAGCGGAGCATGATTGACCAATTACATACATCTGAAAACGCGGAACAAGAGCTTGTCTGTGCATACTGTTGAGGGCCAATCAGAAGCATCTCTATACGGGCTCGATACGGGGATAGTGTGCATCAGTGGGTACCGCTAATGACAATTCAGGGGAGCTAAAAGCCTAGCCCAGCCGATCTACGGTCAAATCCGATCCAGTGCACACGTGCCTTGGAAAACCATAACTAGAATACGAGTATCCCCCTTCTTTACGGAAGTTGCTTGTTCGCATAATCTCATTCCTCATTAGCAGTCAATTCTCCAGGGCATTTTCTTACTATGGCCCGCTCTAAGTCCAAGAAATCTTCTACGGACAGTGACCGGCCCCTCAAACCACGCCGATCGCACCGCAAGTCTCGAAATGGCTGTGGCGCCTGCAAACAACGACACATGAAGTGTGATGAATCTCGACCAATTTGCCTCAACTGCAAGATTTCCAACCGTGAATCCCAGTGCATATATATCAACATTGGCCAACAGCCATCACCGCCCCAAACAACATCAAATACGGATACGCCGTCTCCTTTCCATCTTTCTTCTCACCTTTTTCCCGCGGGTCCGACGCCAGTATCGTGTGGCCCCGGTAGCTCAGTCAGCCTTGCTTTGACGCCTTTCAGCAATGCACTAGACAGGGGCGATTTATTCGATCTCAGTCACTTTGCCCTTTATCATCATTTTCTGACGAATCAGTACAACATCATACCAACCGACGCTTCCGATGAGAGCATGATTTCTCATACATTGGAATATGCACTCAAAGCCCCGTACTTAATGAATCAGCTCCTCGCACTCTCTGCTCTACATTTGAGTAAACCCCCTTCGCTTCAGCAACCATATCATCAGCTCGCTACCAGCCTTCAGACGAGGGCATTAGCCTTATTCAATGAGCAAACACATGAGGTTTCAGAAGAATCATGTGTGCCGATGTTTCTCTTCTCGTCACTGGTCGGAATCCATGTACTCTGCGATACTCTTCAAGGTCCAAGAGAGAGTTTCGGCGCTGTTCTCGACCGCTTCGTCACCTATCTGTCTATACACCGTGGTGTTCGCGTTGTCACGAAACAGTCATGGGATACAATCAAGAAATCAGGATTTGGGTCTCATATCCAACGATTCGAAGATGCATTCCACACAATCGATGACGGTATAGAGGCGACAGACATCCTGAAAAGGATGATCGAATCAAATGCCTCACTGTCATCATCTCCCAAATATCTCAACGCCATATCCATGCTGCAGAAGTCGTTCTCTCTCCATACGGCACTGAAACAGCCAAATGGACGAGGATTCGAAGCTGCGATAGTATTTTGCCTTGGGACCGATGACGAGTATTTCGATTTGCTAAAACAGCGACAGCCAGAGGCGCTTGTAATCCTTGCATTCTTTGCAGTATTGCTGCATTGGAATCGATCTACGTGGATAATAGGTGATGGAGGGCAGTATCTAATCCAATCTATCACATCCCATCTCGGGCTTCACTGGGCGCAATGGTTGGAATGGCCCAACTCAATTTTACAGGATAACATAGAGTAGTCCGAGTGACTAATCCGCCCAAAACAACAATAACAATCCACTGTACCTTTAAAATGCAGCTCGCCGTATTTATAGTTCTCAGCAATTAATATGTGCACATTCTAAGAAAACCATACTGGGTGAATTATAGCATATAACCTTTATCACAGGACATTATCAGTACATTCGCTCACACTTATATTTGAACCTATTGGCTAGTGAGAGACCTTTCTATCCTTTACTAATATTCTAGTATTCAAGATCTGTCTTAAAAGTGCTTTAAAGCCACGTAAACAAGTCTTGGCTTTTGCATTGTCCGCTTTCATGTTTCTTTATCATTCTCACTAGGCTATATGGAAAACTCCCAAAGGCCTTGCCACCCGATAATAAGATTTGGGGTCCTCAGTAAAACAGCCAATGTGTGTAGTCGTCATCCAATTCCAACCCTTTGTCCTCAAAAGGCCAAGACTCCACACTTTACGAACTTGACCCCGCGAAGGCATACGGATACGAGTGTTGTCTCCCTTGGTGGATCATCCTCTGCCTCCACTATCATAAGGCATTTTCTTATCTAAACCCTGCATCGCTAGTTGAGCCAGGCATCTGATATGTTGCCGACTACGCGTATAGAGAATGTCAAGTTTCAACTGTAAAATTACATGAAAAACGTTGCCCTTGGCATTACAAGTGCCACGAGTGGCCTTTTCATCCTTGCGGGCACATTGACATTGTTAAACATAAGAAGACCTCATTATACGCCTCGAGAGTAGAAAAAGGTAAATTTAAATGCTCTCCAACCTGCAACTCATCTTTGACCAATCGAACCCATACACCAAGCACAGAACCATGTCTCTCTCCTGCTCCGCTGATGCTATCATTCAGCCAACAATCATTGGAGGGAAAGTCATCGACTTTGCCGTCAGCTTGGTTGAAAACTATAATTTTGAGGCCAAGTCAATCCTTTACTATGGCCACCCAACAACAGTTGCTAAGGACGTCAACTTTTGCAATGTCACCGTCACCTACACTCACCCTGGCCAGAACGACACTATCCACGTTGAAACGTGGCTACCTATGGATAACTTCAACGGTCGACTCCAATCCATCGGAGGAGGAGGCTGGGTCGCTGGACGATATCCGCCGGGCTACGTTGCCATGAGCGGAGCAATCAGTGAGGGATATGCCACATCGGCGACTGATGCTGGGCTGCAACTACAAATGGACTATGGTCCTGATATCTGGGCTCTGAATAGCGAGGGAAATCCCAATCGCTATCTCCTTGAGAACTTCGCTGCTGTATCACTAGGCGATCAGGTATGTTCTTACTATTTCTTTCTAATCTGTTTATGCTAACGAGACTAGGCAAACATTGCTAAAGGCTTGATCAAAAGCTTCTATGGGGAAGCACCCAAGTATTCCTACTGGAGTGGCTGTTCTCAGGGCGGGAGACAGGGTATGATGCTTGCGCAGCGATATCCAGAGGCTTATGATGGCATACATGCGTGTGCACCGGCAATCAACTGGAATCAATTCTTCATGTCAACTTTTTGGCCTCAGCTCATTATGCAGGAGCTCGACTACTTTCCGTACCCTTGCGAGATGAATGCCGTCTTAGCAGAGGCGATAGAGGCCTGTGATGGACTCGATGGCATTATTGATGGAATCATCTCCAACGAAGACGCCTGTGACTTTGACCCAATGGATGTCGTCGGCAAATCGTTCAACTGCTCCGATACTTCCAAGAATATGAGTATCACTGAGGAGGCAGCCAAGATAGCCAAAGCGACCTGGTCAGGTCCGACTACCACTGATGGCAAGTTCATATGGTACGGCCCCAACACGGGAGCTCAATTAAGCGGACAGTCGCTCCAACTGACGAGCGATATTGGACTTGCCATGACCACATGCACCAACGGGACTTGCCGAGGAGCTCCAGTGGGGCTTGGAGAGGTCTGGATCAAGTACTGGATAGAAGCCAACCCAGACTGGTCGTACAAGAATATGACCCGAGAAGCATTCGATGCTTTCGCCCATGAAGCTGTTCAGCGATATGAATCAGTAATTGGGACCAACGATCCCGACTTGACAGCCTTCTACAACAAGGGCGGCAAGATTCTGGGTTATCACGGAACAGTAAGTCACTTTCTTGGTCGCATTCGCATCCCCAGCTAACAAGTTACAGCACGATCAGCTTATTCCAGTCAAGGGCACAAGGCACTACTACAACAAGGTCAAGGAGATCATCCCCGAAGTCGAGACGTTCTACCGTGTGTTTGAAATTCCTGGGCTGCTGCACTGCTCCGGCGGCAAGGGAGGACAACCCACAAACACTTTTGATGCCCTCCGAGCTTGGGTCGAGAATGGGACCGTGCCAGCTGAACTGCCTCATTCCTTCAAGGACGACAACGGCGATGAGCAACATCGTCTTCTCTGCCCCTACCCTAAGAAAGCATGGCTGAAGAGAAATGAGACTGAGAATGCCACATATAAGTCTGCTGACTTTGTTTGTGTCTGAGTATTAGCATTGGAGATTTAGGGTAGCTTAGTTATTTGAGAGACGATAGCGGCAATGCAGTAGATGAGGAAGGGACTGAACTAGATATTTACTTTGTATGGCTGTACTTTAAAGACTCTTATTATTGGCTCATTTGTATTTCCTTTAGTGCCATTGTAATTTAATGCTTTGAGTCGGGTGGCCGTCCTGAAAATGCTGCAAGGGCCAGAATAGGGAGTAGCTGTATTTTTAGTCTCCTAATAGAAGAGGTATTTTAAGGTCGAGTTTGCCAAGACTGATGCAGCCACACTCTTCACTTAGTGATTAATTCTTTGTCGCCGTGTTAAGATTAAGAAACTACAGTCACTAACACTTATATATTTATCGGAACTGCACCTCGTGCATGAGCAAGTACGATCAAGACAATTCGGGCTAGCCCTCGGCATCCTTGTCATACATACCGGGATGAACTTTAGTGCCCCCCGTAGAATTCATTCTGGGGAGGCTGTGGTTGGCTATTACGTACTCCACTCGATATCTTATCAACGCGGTTATTTATCAGCTGCTAAATTGATAAGCTTTAACTACTGATAAATACTTTCATTTATCAAGCCTTGCCCTCTTGTCAAACAGGGTAATTTTACCGCTTTTAATATAACATCATATCAAAACAAGTCAACTCAATGCAGCGTAGATTTACAGGTGCTCAAAGACAGCGAGCCTTGCAGGCCTGCGACTTTTGTCACTCCAGAGGCCTGAAGTGTCGCCGATCATCCATGACCGAGACGACATCCCCTGGGAGTCACAGAACTTGTCTAACGTGCATCGATTACGGGGCCGAATGCACCATGAATCGGCCTGTTCGGAAACGGGGTAGAAAGCCAGCGGTGGTAACTGGGATAAGCAACAAACAAAAGCAGACCGAGGATGCGAGCTCTGATTTCAGGTCTCCACAATGCATCCGTCATCTAATAGACATCTACCGTGATACAATGTACCAGTGCTAGTACGTCGTCTTCCTATCCGAGTCGCTGAGACCGCTGCTAAAGTACCCAAGTTTTCCATTTCTGTCCGAGAATGACCTGGAAAGACGGTGGGCAGACAGTATACCTAGTACCAGTGAGACAGCGTACCTACTTCTGATGGCACTATGTGCACTGAGCGCCCAGAGTCTCACACTCAAAGCGGTATTTGACAGTACATTGCTGGGCGATGTGGTCTCACATGACAGCGGCATCTACTTCGACGAGGCGGTTACCCATATCCCAGTACGCATCCCAGAAACACCTGACCTTGACTACCTAAGGTCATTCGGCCTCTTGGCCGTCTACTCGCTAAGAAGCGGTAACAAGAGTGACCTTCACAGATACCTCGGACTGTGCCATGCATGGATTGCTCAGCACGGGTTCAATATGGAGAATAACTGGGACAGCTCAATCTCCCTACTAGAGGTAGATGACCGAAGACGTCTATTTTGGTGTGTCTATCGTCTTGAGATTCATTCAGCCTGCGTCCTTGGGCATATCATCCGTCTCCCAGAAGCCCAGGTCTCGGTGCTTTACCCTCGTATCACACCTACTATGAGTCGCGACACGCAGGCCTGGACAGCTGGATGGGATTACATCACCGATCTTTTCCGATTGATGGAGTACGCGATACTCAATCTTCGTCAGAGAAAGCCTCATAGGGATGTCGTTGCTGTCTTTTGCGACCGGCCATCCCCAAGGGCATTGCTCGATAGTCTGGATCAACTGAAAGCCAGCAAACCGTTTATACTCCGCGTTCTTTCGCAGTCACATGACGGCCTTCAGAGCAATCGATGCAAGTTTATGGCGGTTCAAATAACTTGCACTGAGGCCCTTGTAAACATCATGGGTCTCCTTCATTGCCAGGCTCCCGTCAATGAGGTGATCAAAGTGGCAGAAGACTTCCTGAATGAAATCACTGAAGCTTCTCTTATCATGTTCAAAGTCGCAAGCAGTCAGATTGTTCACCAACTCCTTGGCGTTGGCCATATGGTGTATAACGCGTTTCTTTATGACGAGAACCAGTCCCAATTCGCTGTAGGACGGCTCGTTACGTATCTAGAGGATATTGTCAAGAATCTGGAACAGGATATTCCCACGGCGATTGAGGCAAGAGAGCAACTGCGAAAGCTGGCAAAATGTATTGTGTAAACTGGGTAAATACGAAATTAAGTGTCCTTGTGCAACATCTTCTTTTCTTCCGAACTTGGGCTAGTGATCTGCTGGTCCAACTGTAACTCTCGTTCCCTCCCTCATTCGTGCGAAACAGCCATGCTAGCCACGTACTTCCGGTAGGATGGTATGGACCATCGTCGAATTCGCTTCCCGTAAACGATCATGACGAGGAAAGTAAGTGTACAGGCAAGGGAAATCATAGCTGCTGTGATGAAGCAGTTCTTCAGCCCCTGGGTTGTCCACCACGGCGTAATAGCATAACTAAAGCCAAAGCCGATGGTATTGCGAATCAACATGATCGAGACAGTGGTTTCACCTGCAATCTCTTTGAAGCAATCGACGTTGTAGCTGACAGCGATTGCACCTCCGGCAACACATCCAACCGTAAGCATACCTAGCCCAAACACGAGGCCGATCCAGTGGACGTGATAGTATGCGCCAACACCCCATGTGATGAGACCAGCTGATGAGATGATACCTGAGAGAAGCAGCACCCAAAGGCGTTGCTCGGGCTCCCTGATACCAGAATTGCGTCGCGCTAGCCACAAGGCGATCCAGTCTGCTGCCTTTCCAACCCAGAGACAAGCAACGGCTGCTCCAATAATAGGTCCGGCATATACGCAACCAACCAGTGCTGCATTCCAATGGTAGGGATTACTTGACAGAACAGGGCTGGCAGTTCCATTGAGGACATTGTACCAGGCAAGGTTGATTCCATAGAGAAATCCAGCCCACGCAACTGTTGGGAACTGGAAAATCATAAGAACCGGCCGGTAGACCATTCGTAGCATGTCTGTGTTACTGGGCCGCCCTGTCACAACCTTGAACCACGTGTATTTCCCCCAACCCGAGTTGATATCCTTGTAGATAACGGATGGAGAAGACGGCAGAGAGTTTCTCGGCGATCCTTCATCTACTTTTCCGTCGGCTTTGGATGCCCTCAAGTCTTGGTGTTCGTTGTCGGTAACTGTTTGGCTTTCAAGAGATACTCCACGGAAGTACATAGTTTCTTCCATAAAGAAGAACATGATAAGGAAGAAAATTGCGCATATAATTGCCCCGAAATGCATCGTCCATCTCCATCCAAAGGCATCATTGAACCATCCTGCGACGAGAGGGGCAAGGAAGTTGGACCCAAAGAGAATGGCCACATAGAGACTCATGTAAGTCCCGCGGTTATGCGCGAAGAAGAGATCGAACACGGTAACCTCACATAAAGACTCAATTGGAGATACAATGATGCCAATCAAGATCCTGTGGGCAAACCATTCCCCAGCGGATGTCGAGTAGGCAGTCCAAACCATTATCGGAATCGTAAGCAACATGGTAATAAGATATACTCCACGCCGTCCGTAAGTAAGAGCGATCGGTTGCCAAATCAGACAAGCCCAACCAAAGAAGAGAAACATGACTCCTGTTCCCTGGACGAGATTTGCAGTGGAAATGCCGGTGTCCTTTGTGATATCTGCCAGGACAGAGTACTGAAGAGAGGTTGCAATCCCAGTTCCCAGGACGTAAAGATAAGACATGCAGACGGCCAAGAGCTTCCGATGATGGGACCAGTTGAGAGGGTCATTGGGGTCGGAGCTTGGGCGAGGAACCAGGACAATGTCTTTGTGATGAGAGTCGTGGGGCCCTGATGAGTTCATCCCGTTGATGTCAACGAGACGAACGGTGCCAGGAACATCATCATCGTAGATTGAAGACTCCGTCATCTTGGAGAACACGTGAAAAATTGAGTTGTTAGAATATTCAGACATTGACTTCATCGTAACGAGAGTCTTGGGCTTATATCCAATATGGATGTGCTCATTCTCTAAGGTACTATCAACGATAAGACAGTGATGGGCGGGCAGGGTGTAAGCTGTTAGCGAATCAGAAGTGCGCGATAAGAGCTTATCAGACTTTCGATTGGATGAAATGTCTTATCCTGATAAATGCATTCAACAGCTGATAAATAATTCATCAGCTGCTAATTAATATACTAATTGGCTTCTTTCTTAATGTAATCACATTATTTAACAGCTGCATATTGGAATTATCAGTTGAAATTCCCGCGCATTGCAGCCTGGCTAGGTACTCTAAGACATATTGCTTTAGTACTTAAATTCATCAATGACTTGATTATAAGCTTTCCACTCTTCTTTATCACCCAGAGACAGCCCAGAAAGCATCGAATACTTCCCGACATGGCAATCAACGACCAGAACACTGTAAGCCGTATTGCCATCATATGTCGAAAGGGTTATACAAATACTGACTTTGCAGACACTCTCCATCGTAGAGGCTTCAATCGCATCCCTAGCATCTGCACTTTCTCAAGGCCATATCAACAGCGTTGAACTGACTGCCAAGCACCTACTAAGAATCGCCAAGTATGATCGCCGGACCACTCAGCTCAATGCCATCCCAGTTATCAACCTCGATGTGTTTGATGCTGCTCAAGCATCGGATCACCGTCGCTCTATGGGCAAGACCCTGGGTTTGCTGGATGGAATTCCTTGCACGATCAAAGATTCTTACAAGATCCGAGGTATGACGGTAGCTGCTGGGTCTCCAGCTTTCAAGGACCTCGTCGCAAATGAAGATGCCTTTACTGTTGAGAAGCTGAGAGACGCTGGCGCTGTCTTCTTGGGCCGTAGCAACATGCCCCCAATGGCTGCAGGTGGCATGCAACGAGGCGTTTATGGTCGTGCCGAGTCTCCCTATAATGAAGATTATCTTACGGCTGCTTTTGCTTCAGGATCATCCAATGGATCCGCAACAGCGACCGCAGCAAGTTTTGGTGTCTTTGGTATGGGAGAGGAAACCATCTCATCTGGCCGTTCACCTGCTTCCAATAACGGTCTGGTGGCATACACTCCTTCCAGGGGACTCATATCAATCAGAGGCAACTGGCCCCTTTTCCCTACCTGCGACACTGTTGTTCCTCATACAAGAACCATGGAAGACATGTTTGCGCTTTTGGACGTCATAGTTACAGCAGACGATAAGACGAGCTGCGACTTCTGGCGCGAGCAGCCTTTCGTCAAGCTCCCCAACGTCGATTCTGTGCGACCAAAGACGTTCTATGATCTCTCTGATCCCAATGCTCTCAAGGGAAAAAAGATCGGTGTTCCAAAGATGTACATTGGTGGCGTCGACTCTGACCCGGCTGCACGAAAGGTTCATACCCGCGACAGTGTTATCGACCTTTGGGAACAGGCTAGGACGATACTTGAGGGACTAGGCGCTACTGTTGTCGAGACTGACTTTCCACTGGTCACCGAATTTGAGAAACCCGTCAGTGGTAAGAGCAAGTCAGAAACACCGCCTCATCGCAATGAGATTGATATGTGTCAATTGATAGCCTATTCTTGGGACGATTTCTTGGCAGCAAACCAAGATAGCAAAGTGGCAACCACCCTTGCACAAGTCGAGTCGTCGACCATATTCCCCCATCCTCCTGGATGCCTACCAGATAGGTACGATGTCGACGATCCTCTCGTTCGACATACGGCTGTTGTTGCCCACATCACCAATGGCCGGGTCCCGACCTACGAGATTCCAAACCTTGGAACAGCCCTTCTCAACCTTGAGTTGAAGCGCAAGTCAGATTTTGAAGACTGGCTTGATGCTTTGGAATTGGACATGGTTGTATGGCCTTGTAATGCCGATGTAGGCAAAGCTGATGCAGATATCTACGAAGAGTCTGCAAAGCATGCTTGGCTCAATGGTGTTCTATATTCGAATGGAAACTGCGCAATTCGCCAGTTTGGTATACCGACAGTCAGTGTGCCAATGGGAGTCATGGCTGATACGAGAATGCCTGTCAATCTCACCTTCGCATCCAAGGCCTATGATGACAAGAACTTGTTTCGATATGCCTATGCATTTGAAAAGCGTAGCTTACTTCGTCAGCAGCCATCGAGGACCCCACAGCTGGCAACAGACTCTATTATATGCGGCCACCGGAGTAGTAATATCGAATCGACACCGCCTCGTCTCACTACGGATGCCACAGCGTCAATTGTAGATGGAGAGAGACAGTTGGCAATTTTCGGTGCAGTTGATGAGGACGAAGTGTGCGAGTTACATGTTTATGTTGATGGGGACGAGCTGGAAGAGGTCAAGGTTATCAATGGGAAATGGGAAGTGGATGTGAAGATGAAGGAAGCGCAGAGGTCTCGACCAGAAGAAATCAGCGTCCCAGATTTCACCAAGTCAATGGTCTTGGCTTTAGTTAAAGGGAAGAAAGGAAGGTCCACTGCTAGTATGATATTTATTTAGTCACAGCCTAACTATCACTCAGTCTCTTACATCTATCTATCAACTGGCCTTCCTCTAATATCGTCACGTATATAAATGACATCGCAGTATTCGCCTACTATTTAATGGGAAAGGTCTGGAGAGGGTTCTTTTGCAGGCTCGGTACGCCAACAACAATGGCTGGCAAATATCCAGCCAAGTGACCCTGCTCAGCTTAGGAATCATGTTGATGCTGACGAATCTAAGCGTATCGTGACTGGATATGTTTATGGCTCATTCAGGATTGCCGATAAGGCTGTCATTGCATTTATGGCTGAGTCCAGGACACGAAGCGGAACCGAGTTCTGGGCACATCATCGGTGCAGTATTTACCCAACTTAGATCCAAAGTCACCTCTAAACATGAGCCCAACAGTAGGTCTATCAGATGCCCAAATGGTGGGTCAGGAGCCCCCTCTAGATGGATGGCATTTACCTGCCAAGCTTCCTGTGACGGTTCAATCGGCGTTTTCAAGCAACGACGCCAACCTAGACGTGCAGTTCGGGAGAACGGCAGCGGCAAGCAGTTTCAACCTCGATCTTATCAATCTTTCCGTTGAATTCTCACAGACGTGGGCTGTCTATGATAGTCTCATTCTAACTAAAGGATCGCTCACAGTATTTGTATCAAACCTTGGAGATCAAACAATTATGCAGGCTAGGGCTAGGATAGTGGGAAGCTTGTCCTTGCCCTGTCCCGGTCTATGAGTCAGGTTTCGGCTGAATTCTGAAGAAATGGACAGGCCAGCGATAATTTCCACGCCCAGGTTGACGTGACGACACTCGAGGACGGTACAGGAGTAGCAGCATCCACCATCTACCGACTTGAACAGTTTGGCGGACAACCGCTAGACTTGTCCAGGATCGCATCTTCTGCTAACCGGTATAAAGCGGACTACCGGTTCAACTAAGCAATTTAATGTACACTAGCAAGCTTCTGCTTACCTGTGGAATAGACGTTACCCAGGAAGCCGGGATTGGCAGTCTGACTGCTCTATCCTTTACGCTCAGTCAAGGAGGTCCATGGGCGATAACAGACCGAATTGTACTGGTTGATTCGGCTCTAAGACTAGTGATCATGGACCCGTTAAAAGCTCCATCAAACTACCAGTTCACTGCCATGGGGCGAGTGAGAATTGATCATGACCTAAACATCAGCGCGACCATCAAGTTGCTGACGGATCAGGCTGGTTGCAAGTCACCCTCAAGCTGGATAATCATACTGATCCCCGTATGACAGTAGGATCCGTCTTGTCAGTCCTCGTACCAAACTCTACCATTAACATTCCCTCCGGCTGCGCCATTGACCCGAACACGCCGTCCGTATCAGCGATGCTAGTTTTCAACTTTTCGCCGCTGGGGAGCAAGTGGCTGCTGAAGGACGTGGTCGTAGATATGCAGTTTGCCTCATCCATGACATGGAGTATTGGACCCTCGACCAATACCTTGCTAGTCACCAAGCTCGGGATGAAGGCAGCCCTGGCTGGCTTGGATACGACCAGCTCCACACAGACCATCGTCATAAATGGAGAAGCGGCAATACAGCAGTCCTCGGCAAGCATACTCCGGATCTTGGCCCGTGCAGACAAATCAAAACGCCTGACAGTATCTTTGCAGGCTTTGATAGATATGACGGTACGAGCTATGACTATACTGAGCAACTACTGTGGCGACTGGTGATATTCCACAGATTAGCGATGACTCAGGATTGCAAGACTACGGCAGCCTGGCCATGTTGTCTGGCGAGGTTGAGTTTCTGCCGTCTGGTCAAAACTGGACGCCTAACAAATTGAGTGTCAGTGTGGAAATAGGAAGTGGCTTCCCAGGCTGGTCGGTAGTGGATGGATATCTCAAGTTGACAGGCTTGAAACTATACATCTGCTGTTGGAATCGTTCTGGACTGATAAGCTAGGTCCTCTCAAAACATTTGGCATCGAGGTCGAAAAGATCTACAATATGGTCAACTCACTCTGGAATTTAATCAAAAGACGTCGGGAAGTTGACAGAACTTTGCCAGATTATGGTCGAGGTTGCGGGCCTGCGGCTGGTACAGCCGTCGGAACAGCCGGATGTTCTCATGACCGTACTTACCAATCTTTTTGAAAATGACTAACAATTTCGTAGCTGGTCGAGTTGGGCATTCAGGCAGGGGTTGTGTTGGGGCGTCATTAAGTCTGTGCTTACAAATAGCGCTGGTAGTGGTGGCGGCGGTGGAGGAGGAGGACCAGACAACTCTCAATGCAAACCCCGACTCCAACAAGTACACCGGTCTATGGGTAATTTGTGGATCCGGAATCAACAACGGCACCGTAGGAGAAAAATTCGACCTGAAGGTGTATTCAAAAGACGCCTGGGGTAATGGACTCGTTATCGACACGGGGCGGCTCAGGGCGATGATTGTCTCCGAGACCCGGGTCCTATTGACATCATTGCTCTTTTAAGGACCTTCCTCATACCTTAATACTGAGCAGCTACACCTTTAGCATCGCTTAAACGCCACTCAGTTACGATAAACAAATACCCGTCATGGTGACAAGTACGTCCGGTGTAGTGTCTGCGCCGTCGCTCCTTGATGCTCCGTTGACGGGGGTGATTGGCATCCATAACCAAGCGACCATTTGGCCACGAGATACCGGCAGTAATTCCCTCTATGCCCTATAGCCTTACATTTGAAGACTTGTACAAAGTAACCTTCGCCCCGCCAACAAGCCTCCCTGTCAAAATAATCCCGTTCAACGATGCCTTGAGAATTGACTGGGTTCCATCACAGCCCTTGTACACTCTAAATGTCACCTTGATAGATAAAACTCCGA
Organism: Fusarium sp. NRRL 25184; assembly: GCA_013755755.1. Lineage (NCBI taxonomy): Eukaryota > Fungi > Ascomycota > Sordariomycetes > Hypocreales > Nectriaceae > Fusarium > Fusarium sp. NRRL 25184. Next base: position 12,964 of record JABSSZ010000486.1, on the reverse strand, counting down.
TTACTAATATTTGGGACTACCGAAGCTGCTAAATCCCCGCTCATATGGGCTAGTTTTGGCTTGTCTCGATTATCCGCGGCCCATTCCTCAATTCAACCATAATGCAGCAAATGTCACGGATGACCTCTTTGCCTTTAATCCCCTCAATTTTTCCGATATCCTCTTGTCTTATGTCGACAAGATTGTGCAGTTGGTTGAGCCAACTATTGACTGACGAGAAAGTTTAAGTTGAGAATTTCCTATGGAGCTCGAATGGGTCTTCGGGTTTGAGGCGGAAGCCGCTTCCTCCGGACATGCGTGTTAATATGTTGTTCGGCAGTCTTGCCGAAATGACTAGGTACCTAAGATACCTCCAAAGCTTAACATAAGTCATGGAAAGTCTAAAGCGAGCAGAGAAGTATGGCAATTATAGTTCCTAAGTGATAGATAGATAATATAGGTAAGGCTTATTACTGTTTAGGTGCTAATTTAGTCTGATAATTATAAATAGAGATAGTGAACTGAGATAATATTTTTAAGGATGAATTACTCTATGATCCAGCCCTTCAAAATTGTTATCAGCAACTATTCCTTAAAGATGAGTAACTATAATATAGTATATCAATATAGTTCTTCTCAGGCATCTGGTTAGTGATCCCAGTTGCTTCCGTTTAAGTGTCAGAAGCATCTGTGGGTAAGATGGGAAGATGGATTGAGGGGGTTAGGCGAATCAACTTGGGTTCTAACACCGGCATATATTTCAATAAGGACAGCATTATCTAGGCCGAAGATTTCTGGTTGGTTAGTTCCATTTACCTCTTGATATCCATACTGCCACATTATCAGCTTCTTCTTCACTCTCTCTTCTATCGGCAAATAACAGGTAGCATTCTTAAGACAAAGCTTAGCCTTAGGTTTGGGCTTAGAGGTCGCTTAAAGAGTTTATATCAAATACTTAAAGTTTAGGATATTCTCATTTAAGGGCAGATTTAAATATATACCCCTAAAACTACTACTTAGAGAAAACATAACCTCTTATCTGCCGATTTGCCGGTTTTACATATTATAAACAGTCTGAGGTCACCTTTGTAGGGATTACTTAGCAAGCAAGGCGTGTCTAGGGGCAGCAGATATTTAATTAAACTTCACGAGATTGGGGCAAGTTGGCGGTAAAGGGTCGTACTGGTGTATGAGTTCGAGAAGGACCTGGTCAGTATGCCAAATGAGATGCAAAAGCTTTTCCGAACTTCCGAAGCACTGGGGAGGTGATCCATAGTTGTGGATTGAGGCCTTTATATCCTTATTACTTATATATAGTAATCAGTCCCTCAACCTAAGGGAAGATATCTCATACACTATCAGTCTTCACTTACAGCTTAACTATTTATTACTAAATCTTCTTTCATCAACAAAATGAAGCTTCCAGCCTACTTCCTTTGCCTCCCTATGGTGTCGGCTTTCCCCCATTGGTGGACCAACAGTGGCTGGTCCAAGCCAGCTAAGTACAACAGCGCCGACTGCGCGACCAACCCTCATGTCTATTATTTCTGCGTACGCGATATCTACCTTTTTGATATTACCTCAGCTGACAGGCTACTAGGGAATTGGGGCCGGTGCCCTTGGAGAGAACACCAGCCCAGCTGCGTTTCCCAACGGACGCAATAATTGTTGGTTGGCAGATGGTAATGCCTGTAACTGGAAGGGGGCTCAGGGGCTGGTAAGTTGCTCCTTGAATTGATAAATAACAGTCACTAATTGGTAAATAGATTGTTTGTGTAAGCATTCAGTTCTATGGAGAGAAAAGCAATTTATACTAACTGGCCCATAGTGTACTCTGGATTAAATTTATGGCTGCTAGAACTACAGATAACGCGCTAGTTTGGTTCCTCATCTGAGGTAAGGACTTAATTGTCTTGGAAAAAACACCAAGGTCGGCAATGATTTAGTTTCGGGGGACAAGGTCTCAACTGGGCCAGATAACCGGCACTGAACAATGGTACAAGTTACAGGAACTCAAAGCAATAGCATCAAATCAGGTTTTAGTCAAGACTTTGATCCATAGACATCAGCTACTCAAGAATCATGTCTAGTATCTTCGCCCCATATTTCCCCTTATGGAAACGCACTACGTTTCTCATACCACACTTGTGAAATTAAAACACACGAAACGGGCTCGTTCCAGTCGGCTGACTATTGTTAAGTTCAACAGCTTGACTACAGATCTAAAAACAACATTCATTACCATTGTGTGCTATAACTGACGTGCTTATCATCTTCATATAGTAGCTACTTCCAAAGTACTCTCTGAAAGTATAGTGACTTGGCCATCGTTTGTGCAGAGCGCAAGCTTCACTACGGGTTTCCTGAAGCGCCCTCATTAGATCTAAGGACTCCCTGTTGCCATTTACCCGCCAATTCATCAATATCTTCCAAACGTAAGGTATCAAAGAAACTCTCGGTATTCATACCGGGGGTTGTTGCCGTCATTTCCACGCTCTCGGTGGAGTGTTTCACTTCAGAATCCTCAACAGGGCTTGCCCAACTCTGTGAGCACTCGACATTCTGAGGTATCACCGGCATATTGAACTTATAGTGCCATTGCCAAGTTGGAAGTAGCCTCAGACTTGAGCAAATAGTCGTAAGCCCAGTGAGCTTTCTCAATAACCACGTCCGTCTACTGGCTGTCGGGCGCCAAGCGGTATGCTTGGCACAATATTGCAATTCATGTGAAAATATAGTAAGAGAGAAACAACATTCTAATCTCCTGTACCCGCAACAACTTAATCAAGTCCCGTAGGAATTCCACCAGCGATAAGCAATGGCCGATAACAGCACTCCTATCCTCTGGTTTGACAAAGGCCATTCCTGGCCTGGGTACCAGTGGACTGATATGCGCAGTGACCTTAGCAACAAGAGTATACAGTCAGTGGAACTTTACTACTGGTCCATCTGATTGGAGTTTCTCAGTTGAGTATTCGAGATCAAGTGGCAGCCCTTGTTCCCACACTCGAATTCCATTCTCTAGCCGCGACCGGCTGTGATCTCGACGTTCAAACACAAGTTTGCAAAGTTCAACGTGAGCCACGACTCGCTGGAGAGTTATATTTTGCCTCACATCTGAACGCCTCACGGATCAGCAGGTTCGATCCATAACTCTTGGTTGAGACAGAAGAATTATGATCTCCCTAAATCCTCTGCTAGCTTGTAGCAAGAACCTGGCAGTACTTGAACTCACAGATCCCACTCTGCCATATACAGCCATATTTTCCTTTTCATCTCGATTTTGACGTCGATTCCTGAACCAGCTGGTTCTTGATGAATTCCTGATAAGTTTGTCTTCGTTTAGCAACTAACTTGCATGAGATTGGCCATGCTAACCTAACTGAACGGCCATTAACCAAGCAGAGCTTAGCACTGTCCAACACGAGGTCAGATGCCCTTCACGTCTATGCCAGGAGCAGGCATACATCATTCTCTGCAAACCAAAAATCGACACTTTATCATACATCGCGCAGGCGCAAACTTCCAATAAAAGACAAGTCCAGTGCAGGTCAATTGTACCCCTGGTCAAGCGTGCAGCCGACCAGTCGGAGTATTGCTAGGCAAGCGAAGTTAGGTAGACGATGTCACAGTGAATGTGGACCTTCTTAGTGAACATCTGCACCAGAAGTCAAAGAGATCAATTGCAGCGTTCGAATCGGCTGGAAGGCTTGTCAATTCACCTCTAACTCAAGCTTGCTGGGTGCGCTTACTTCGATCTTGTGTCCCAGCTGCCGGAGATATGAGGGACCTAATCCACAGGCCCGAAGGTTCTCTGTACCTTGTACCGCGATCAAGCTGTCACAATGATTACCTTCCTCCGTTGTGTCTTCTTGCTTGCTAGATGGATCTGAGGTGTATTTGCAGCGTATAAGAACGTTACGTTTCATATAGCTTGCGCAAGGCCAGTCCCGGTTACACTAACAGAACGTTAGAGGCCGGACATAAGAGTTCAAGTCTGCTGTCAAGCTCACCTTTTGTTTCCGACGGTGACATTCGGAGCACGCATACTCGTAATTTGATTCTTGCGACAGAGACATGTGGGCGATACGTTTCGAGTTCAGTGCCTTGTAAATTGCCAGGAGCCGCCTGGGTTAAGCTTTTCATATCGTTTCCAACTGTGACCTATCATAGGCCGAGGAGTAACGATTGAGTTTACGTTCAGATTTGCCGGTGATCGTAATGTGGCCTGTAACCACAGTGACGTATCACAAGGAGTGACTTGACTGTGGATCATTGGGCGCCTTTGCCGAGAGCCGAGAACAACCTCATTCGTGTCATCAATATGTCTCATTACAGAGGACACATCAGGCTAACCTGCCTTGCCCCACTTAGGTTTGGTCCAACAATTCCAACGTTCAGTGTTTCCCTTCCGGCCGACTCCGCTATTCACTGGCCTTCCGCCGTGATGGTCAGGTTGAGACAAGAAAACTCACTGTATTCTCGCTTTTCGTTTCCAGGGATTGGGCCGCCAGATGTCTCTATGCCCTGTTAGGTTTAAGGACAGGCATGGCCGTATTCCGTGAACGTGCGCCGTTTTGGTGGTAGCTCGCTGGTCAATGTGGCATGTCGGAAACGTGCAGCAAAATGACCACATGGAACGCTACGAAATTGAACAGCATGCTCGTTTGCCTTTCTTCCAATAATTGGACCTAGTTGAGGGTGCTCAAACTCCTGAGGATGGAAACCATTGATGATCATCGTGTCAAAGCTGTTGATTAGTAATAGACTATCGATTGCTTGTGTGTTAACATATTGGGGCAATATCTACTCTTTTAAATATCCAAGAGCCACAGACGGAGTTTGGAGACCTAAAGTGCGGGCAATGCAGCTCCACTCTGGTCCAGTTCATAAAGCACTCATAGAGACCGTATGGAGTGATATATAAACGAGCATGCTGTGGCGCTACCTTGACATTAAAGCCCCCTCGAAAGCGCACTGGCTAAACTGGATTGCATAAATCCCGGTCAATTAATGGTTGAATCAAGGTGCCAAGTTTTCTGTGGTGATAGAAGCTCTCTAAGTTCAATGTGCCGGAATAAGCTCTCAGCTCAAGTCTCAACTGCAAATGATACATCTGGCTCACAACTTAGATATTGTACCAAAAGGCGTAACTAATTGCTATAGCTCAAAGCTGACATTAGAAATCGCCGCCATTCCCGTCGTCGAGCCGCGCTCAGGTCGGTACGTTATGACGATGTCAGTGATAGCGACGCAGACGCCGACTCTCGGGGAAGCGAAGAGAATCTACGTCACAAGGACTGCTACACCTCTGACTTGGCAGCCGAAGAAAGGGGCCATGAAGGCGAAACATCGGGCGAGGATGAGCAATGCCCACGCAAGCGCCGTAGGGTCTCAAAGTCCTTGACCGGTCCGATACGCTATGCAGCCACAAGTGTCAAGGGTAGAGCATCTCGTAGATGCTCTACCCGGCCAACCAAATGGGATAACCGTCCTCGGGCAAGCGGGATTCCTAGCCCAGCATTATCACAGGCAACATCCACCGAAGTTGGGGAAGTTCTCGCTAGGTTCGAGGAATGGCCGCTTGAGAATGTTTCACTGAAGCGCATAACGGAGAATGGCAGAGCGACCTTTCAATTGCAATTCGACTGGACTCCTTGTACAGAGCGTGGGCATGCTAGCAGCCCTGGTAGGAGTTGTGTGGATTCACCATCGACACGGACAGTCCGCAGGGCTAAGCGAGCTTCCGCTACGAGAGTTCGTTACACAGCTGCGGAGGATAAGCTCCTCCTCGAGTTGAAGGAAGATGATAGGCTCGCGTGGCCCGAGATTCACCGGCGGTTTAGCGAAAAATATTCGGAGCGGTCTATCGGGAGCTTACGGGTCCATTACTCTACGAAGATCAAGCCTCGGGAAAGGTCCTAACATACTGCTAGAGTACAAAGTCAAAGATCAGTCAGTGGGAAGGGCTGTGAGGGACATTAGCATAGTATCAGTGGCCCGAAGCTTACTCCAAGCTCTTACTGTATCTAGAGTTTTACATTTTACGTAATTATTGGCCTTTCACTATCTCGGCTTCAGGGCATGTATTGTGGTTTAACGGCTCATAACCGAATAGTTGGTTGCAGCTATATACCACGAGGATCAAGCAATAGAATCAACTTAGAGCGAGCGACCGTGGTGATATCCTCCTGCCAACGTAAGCCCCTTCTGAAGATAACCAAACCCCTCCTTTCCCCCCAGCGGGCCCTCCCTATGACAATGGGTAAGGCTTGGCGTGACAAAATTCTAGCATCCTCCTGGCCAGTATGGCTTCCTCAGCGCCTTTAATATCCATTAGCATCATAATCGCTACGTCAAATGACGTGTTTGTGGCAAGAAAGCTCACATGTTGCTTGACTGTTTACGCCAAAGCAGTCAAACACAGCCTAGAACTCCATCGTCGCCCCACCTCGAGAGCGGCGTTGGCCTCGCTGCTACGCTTGTCAGGTAGTCACGGTTCCATCAGTGGACTTGATCTACTGTTAGTAGATGGAGCATGGTAATTTCGATGGTCTTACGAGATCGCACAGCAGATTTAAGCATCTGGACGATGGTGTGGCTACCAAGCGCCTCAGCCAACTCCAGTGGCGTGCAAGGGTTGTCTCCAAGGAAATCCGGCCAAGCGCCGTACTTGAGCAGTAGCTCTACCGCGTTGGGGTTTTCATTCTCCACTGCCCGCAATAGCGGCGACTGATGATCTTGTTAGAAAAGAGAACGATTCAGACTCGATCGGTTCACTCACACGCTAGAATAGAAAAGAGGATATCATTAGCAAATCAATGGAACAAACCAGATCATCTCAAGATTGGGCTTGTTCACTTACATCCTACAACAGCCAAAAGGCGGCGGTATCAGTTATCAATAGAGATCAGACCGGATCATATTCACTTACTTCCTACAATAGCCAAAGGCAGCGGTGTCAGTCATCAATAGAGATCAGACCGGATCATCTTCACTTACGATCTACAATAGCCAAAGGCAGCAGTATCAGTCATCCATAGAGAGATCAGAGAGGATCATATTCACTTACAGACTATAACAGCCAAAAGCGGCAGTGTTAGTTATTAATAGAGATCAGAGAAGATCATCTTCACTTACATACTACAACAGCCAAAGGCAGCGGTGTCAGTTATTAATAGAGAGATTAGAGAGGATTATATTCACTTACATACTATAATAGCCAAAAGTAGCAGTGTCAGTTATTAATAGAGATCAGAGAGGATCATATTCACTTACAGTCTATAACAGCCAAAGGCAGCAGTATCAGTTATTAATAGAGAGATCAGAGAGGATTATATTTACTTACAAACTATAACAGCCAAAGGCAGCAGTGTCAGTCATCCATAGAGAGATCAGATCGGATCATCTTTACTTACAGTCTATAACAGCCAAAGGCAGCAGTATCAGTCATCCATAAAAAGATCAGATAGGATTATCTTCACTTACGGACTACAACAGCCAAAGGCAGCAGTATCAGTGATCCATAAAAAGATCAGATAGGATTATCTTCACTTACAGGCTATAACAGCCAAAGGCAGCAGTGTCAGTTATTAATAGAGAGATCAGAGAGGATCATATTCACTTACACCCTATAACAGCCAAAGGCAGCGGTATCAGTTATTAATAAAGAGATTAAAGAGGATTATATTCACTTACATACTATAACAGCCAAAGGTGGCAGTATCAGTCATCAATAGAGATCAGACCGGATCATCTTCACTTACAGACTACAACAGCCAAAGGCAGCAGTATTAGTTATCTATAGAGAGATCAGACCGGATCATCTTCACTTACTTCCTACAATAGCCAAAGGCGGCGATATCAGTTATCAATAGAGATCAGAGAAGATCATCTTCACTTACTTCCTACAACAGCCAACGGCGGCGGTATCAGTCATCCATAGAGAGATCAGACCGGATCATATTCACTTACGGTCTGCCCCAGGTAGAGAGGAGATCGTTAATTATCGATTCAACTGCGAGGTCAGTGAAGGCCTACTCACAGGGATTCTGAAGGAGTGGTCCACTTTCGCGCCGCTTTTGAGCAGTATCTCAATAATGTCTGCAGACCCGTTGTCAATCGCGCGAGCTAATGGGGTGCGGCCGCCTCCTGGTTCAATCATATTAACGTCGGCTCTTTTGTCCAGCAACAGCCGTGCAACTGCCACGTGCCCGCCCGAGGCGGCATACGACAGCGGCGTCCGGCCAGTGCTATCCACCACCCCGGTGGCGGTGCCATTGTCCAGCAGTCGCTTGACGATAGCTTCGTGACCCTTCTCGGCAGCAGACAAGAGTAGTTCCCGACTAATCTTGTCCACTGAATCGACCTGGGCTCCTTTCATTAGTTGTCTGGCTACATCCTCATGTCCACTGCAAAGGGCATAGGATATTGGCGTCCCTCCAATTTCGTCCTTTGAGTCAACGCGGGCTCCTGCCTTGACCAACCGTTGGACGATGGCCGTGTGACCATTCCAGGCGGCGTATGAGAGCGGCGTTCGACCGTATCTATCTCTTACGTCGACTTTCGCGCCTTTCGGAAACGATAGTTTGGTGATGTGTTTGCGGCGAATCTTCGGACGCTTGATCAATAGCTCCACGACAACGTCAAATCCGTTCTCTGAAGCCCAAGAGAGCGCCGAACGCTGATAAGTGCAATCTTTGGCATCTGCTTCAACATCGCCCATTCCAAGCAGAAGACGTGCAATTTGCTCAAGTCCGAAATATGAGGCAATCATGAGGGTCGTGAAATCCTGAGGAAAGCCCGTGTGTGTGCTCGCCCAGTAGATCCTGAACCAAGTCTGACAACGTCTTGAACTCGCATCACAGATTCGCCGCAGTGATTCTATGACTGCATCGTCTTCGATACCTGACGCTCGGAAGTGGGCAGCCCAGTTTGTAGCAGAGTAGTCAAGGAAGACGTGATCGCGAAGGTAGTGGGATACTTTTCCGCCCAGATTTTCGTCTAGATTTTCGTCTAAAGGATGGGTCTCAAACTCAGTAAAGAGAAGGTGCCAGATACAAATCTGGCAAAGAATGCGATGGGACTCTGGTGGCTGGAGTGATGATTTCCATATGAACTGATTGCCATGGTCCCCTCGAGGATCCGGATCGTCTTTCGGGACCAAGAATTCTTTCGCGGTCTGGTGAAGGAGATAGATCTTCGAGTCTGTGATGGTTACGAAGAGGCCGCAGAGGTCTCTGATATACCTGCGGAAGCGCTCCTCTGGTCTGTCATCCACGTCTTTATAGGACCTGTGACTTTGTCGAAGTGCCAACGCTAGGTCCATTTCTGCCAGAGTCAAGGGCCGTGCTGCCGCGACGATAATATGCAGCAGTTTCTTGGCTTCTTCGGGATTGCTACTCTTAGCAAGAATCCTCTCGTATGCGTCATCGACGGTTCGTGGAAGTGAGGAAGTGGCGTCGCGTATCTTGGTCTTATTGACGCCCATGTCGCTTTCGATCAACTCTAGGGTGAGATAAACCCATAGATATGTCTGGTTAGGAACACGCCGGAGCTCTTGCAAGAGCAGCTGTTCCTCGTCTGGTGTAAGATACAGGTCTGCTCGGATGCGCAAAACTCTGTCTTCTATATAGACATCGACCTCTCGGGCAATCTTCGATATCTCCGCGTCGCTTTCCCCTTTCAGATGAATGACAGGTAGCCCTGGAATATTGAGAGGCTGGAAGCCCCGTCCGATTTTGTCATAGGGCCGACTTGTTACAAGAAACTTCAAGTTGGCGTTGTTCTTCGTGTCATTCTCCATGTCGTAGAATTTGCGCAGGGCTTGGGCAAGCTTGAGCCGTTCTTGGTCTTCGCATTCGTCGAAAGCGTCAAGAATGCAGACTATCTCGCCAGCATTCTTGTCCTGTGAAGCCATAACCAGGACGTCCCAGAGTTCATCAAACGAGCTGGTAAGATGGGCTTTATAAGCTTCGAACCGCTTGATAATCTGGTCAGAGAAAAGGTCCTCTCTTTGTGCGAAGAGCTGATGTAGGACGCAGCTGAGAGCGCTTTTCGCGCTCCTCTGATCCTCGAAGTCGTCCTTGAAGAAGAAATAGCAGGTCGTTCTGGATTCAGTAGTCTGAAGCTCAGAGTCCACCAGATATTTTGCCAAGACAGACTTTCCAGACCCGGGATTTGCAGACACCCAGAGCATTCTTGACGATTCGCTTCTTCGCCATTGCTGAAAGTCACAGTGACCTACAAACCACTCACACGTACCTGGGACCCGATCTGGATTCCTGTTCTTTCTCTGCAGATACGGTGAGGTATGGAGGGCCTCGAGGATATCACTCCGAGTCTTGCGAGCTTCATTGGATTGAACTTTAGAGTAGGAAAGGTCAGTCTATTGGTCATGGATCTGGCTGGCAATTCTGTCATTTCGTACCGAAGTTCATAGTGTGCCCACTTCCAGAGACATTATACTGTTCACCACTTCCAGAGTTGATCTTATGATCTTGGCCAGTAATGTTAGACTGATAGCCCGTTCCCCCAGAGGCGATAATCTGGGAGTTTGTCCCAGGACTGTTGAAATCCGAGTCTGGCACGGATGACTCCACGTTCGACAGCTGATTAATCGCCTCCTTCAGCTGGGCCATCTGGCTCTGGGTTGCCGTCCTGAACAACTGATTGGTAGCCAATGCATCCAAACTCTTCAAGATGCCCCGCATCAGGGTCTCCACCCGGTGTGCTTTGCCCAAGCGGAGCAGAGAGGTGCGATAGAAGTCGAGCACGGATCCGTCCTTCGCACTCTTCGCCCCTTTTTCAACTTTCTCAAAGATGTCCTGCAGCATTTTGGCCTTCTCTTCGCAGTCACTGACCAAGGGCTGGAGAGCCTTTTTGGATGATTCATCCAGGGCCAGGCCTTGGAGCCGATCGCGGGCCAGATCCAGCGTGTTTTTTGCGAGAGGGAGAGTCCGGTTCACTTCATTGAACTCATTCGGAAGGCCTCTGAGATGTTGAATCGCCTTGTAAGTCGAAGAGACGGCTTGAACGACTGCGATTGTGGACGCAATAGCGCTGAGGGGATCCATTTCGATCTTCAGGTTACGGCTCTGTCGAGGTCCGGGTAGACGGGGGTCGGGAAATGATTTCGGTTGCCTGCGATTATCGTGAGTTGTTGTACAACCACTCATTCATTGGGGTTTCGTACGTCTTAGCTGCGATTCTCGAAGGGGTTACGAAGACTACCAAAGGGAGAAGGCCTGGGACGCCCGAGACAGCGATGCGGAGGTCCCTGGCTGGTACTCTGCTTCGAAGATGAGAGTTGGGGATATTTCGCCAGCGAAGGATGGCCTCCGTTCGCTACCTACAAAGGCCGACTAGGCTGTAGACCATAAATATTAGAGGCAAGATGACGGATTGAAGGAACTATCGCAGCCTCGTGGGGAAGGAAGAGGAAACTGGGCGAAGAGATGCAACAAGCAGGAAGGGCGGGGTCGAGGCCAGCTGAAGGTCACAAGCTATTGTTTATCAGCGGCTATTGCGAGGGCATTATTGTCACGAATGTGGCTTAGCGCTCTGTGTCGCTCCAGCTTCTGCATGGACGAACAGATGGCTAATGCAGGCGTCCACGCCCTAGTCGGCTAGGTTTTGCCGTGCTGGCTGTCAATCCCGTTAATCCTATTGCGCTCATCTTGTGTCTCGTTGGAGTGATATGAGTGAGTGCGTCTGGTCAGCGGGACAACCCGACGCTACAAGCCCTATCTTGCCACTCCAATGAGATGGACTGTTGGGCAGTCGATCAAAGGGGGCTTGGAGCGAGTGGGCCGGCAAGCCACTGTGTACAGAGTACGTGTCACCAATCATGCCTGACTGCGGGCGGGCTTATGGACCAAGTGGCTTGCCGCCACTAAATATGATCTGGTTTAGCGCTAGGCCAAGTAGTTGCGCCGTGTTGTGTTTTCATGAACGAATCGTGCCCAATCCACCGCAGACAGCAGCCCTCAGCCATGTCAATTCAGGGGCCCGCTTCTCAGTAGCCTGGAGATGGCTGATAATTCTCAAAACGGAGCCAAAATTGGGAGGCCATAGAGTCGAGTATGCCGTTTGTGCTCTCTGTCGTTAGCCTGTTCATGCTAGCAGCCCTGCTAACAGTGTCCCCCATTCTCCATCCATCTTCTCAAGCGCGAGAACGAGCATGGCGCCAACGCGTCGCGACACGACATCGACTGGTTCCTGTCGCTCTTGCCCGCGTCGTACTCGTTGCACTCGGCTTACGAAGTTCGCTCTTGCTACTTGTACCTTTTGTCGTCGAACGAAGCCGACACCCTCGCGTACCACACGCGTCCCTCAAGGCAATCGCGTGTTCAGATCGTTCCAAGACACAAGGATGATTTGAGTAACACCCTGACGCGCCGTAATAGTGAGTCTCTTCCCACCCCTCCGGCACGGGGTTCCTCGCGTGTCTATTCCACTTGCGCGGCTGTTGCAGAAATGTGTTATTTGGGAAAGACAGGCTCGAAAATTTATCAATAAGGCCTTGCTTGACTACGCCCTAAGTGCGAACCCCCCTCATCAGCCACGCCTTGCTAGCAACCTTACAGTACTCAGTTTCTGGGGTTGCTGGCAAATCGGTGGCCGGCAACATGCATGCTGTAAATGTCGCTGACTCAGCCACAATTGTGCGCCACGAAGGGGCCACTTTTTGCCTGGAGGAACTGTAATGTCTCGTTGGCATCCCCATGAAGTACTCAACAACTGTCCACTCAAGACCTCCAGGCATTCCATCCCCCCCATACCTTACTTTGAGCATCAGTTCATCACCCTTACCTCCATCATGCCATACCGGTCATTTCTTTAATTAGTGGCCCGGAACTCAATCATTTAAGCACTAATTGATTGCTATGAAAGAGCCATTAAGCGCCACAAGCATGCATAAAACATTATCTGTAAAAAGAATTAGATTATAAAAAAAAAAGGTAATAATTATATAAGAAGTATT
>JABSSZ010000485.1:0-25212 GCA_013755755.1 Fusarium sp. NRRL 25184 | reverse complement strand
TATGTATAGTTTCTCGGGGGGGGGGGGGGTAAGTGTTTTACGTACCTAGTCGAGCGGGTTTCGAAGCACCAGCATCAACCTCAAACTGAACAACATCTCCCTGCGGGTCAAAGACAATGTTATGGTACTGTTCGACAACACGTCGCTGGTCATCCTTGCCAACTATAACATCTCCCTCGAGAGTGTAGGCAAAGGCGTTCCAGTTTGCGGGGAGAGGTTGGGTGATCTTGCCACCAGGATGGATCTCAATGTCGAGGAACCAAACGGGTGTGTAGGCGAGATCCTTGACTGAGTCGATGCCGTGGCTCTGGCCAGAAATGACCTTTACCGTGACCTTGTCATCGTCAACCTTGGCAATGGGGATCTCGGAGCCACGGAGATCGCGATACCGAGGTTCGCAAGCCTTCAAGTCCTTGGGAAGGTCGACCCAAAGTTGAAGACCGACGTTTGCGCTGCCATCCTCGTTTTGTCGGGGCATCTCAGCGTGCACAATGCCTAGGCGATGTTAGTACGATTCTGCCATTTAGGACAAGTAAGCGGTTCATACCTTTTCCAGCAGTCATGAATTGGAGGTCACCGGCGGAGAGAGTACCCCTGTTGCCAGCAAAATCCTCATGATCCATGCCACCCTCAAGGAGATATGTGATAGTCTCCTGGCCACGATGAGGGTGATCAGGGAAACCAGCACCAGGCTTCACGGAGAAGTGATCGAGCATGAGAAAAGGAGAAAGGTTGCGGAGCTGAGGAGTGCCAATTGAGCGACGAACACGAGCACCAGCTCCTTCAGATTGCTCAACGGCCAAGAAGACCTTGCGAACAGCTCGAGTGACGGACATTTCTGTGGCGCAAAGGTGGTGGTGTTCTTTGTGCCGAGTGTTGGCCTTGCCGAAAGTCAGAGGGGTAAGAGTCCCTAGGAATTCAAAGGTTGAAGTCGCTGTGTCCTTGATACGATGTTGGAACAATGCAATAGCTGCTAGAGCAATGAATACTGGTATGAAGATGGAACGAAAAAGGGTCATGACCAGGGAGGGCGGCTTTATATACTACGAGAGACAAGGTTGGATGAGAAGATGAATTTGCAAGCACGACAAATGCAGGGTCCTACGAGTAGAAATAGATAGAATAAGCCTTGGATGGCATTGGATCGAATTGATCCGTGGTGGAGGTTAGAGTTGTTTAGTCAATGTTACATCAGCAGCTAAATTGTGGTGGTTTTGCCTTGCAACCTACATACGAACCTAGCTATTGCTAGAATGGAATGGTCCCCAATATTTTTGGTTTGCTAAGGCTGACCAAGGTGATGAATGTCTAATAAGTGGAGATAATGACTAACGTAATACCTATCTGACATCCGTATTTCCGACCTGCCTACCCTAAACTTTCGTCTTGTTAGTATCTTAAGCTTTCATCTACAACCTTGTTCGGATCATGGAGGAAGTTTATCGAGACATGGAAACGATGCGCTCTTGCTGCTTGTGTGTGGCTGTTTGCTTACACAAATCACGCCACACTTTTGGTTTTTTGGATTTCTACCAAACACACAACACCCCCAAATAGTAACGAATCTCTTTAGAACATCACCAAAATTCTGTATCGATCTTTTATCTTGTAAAATGCCAAAACAAATCATCACCCAATCGTCGTGGTACGACAATGCCAGGCAATTCAAGGACCCGAAACCTCGTTTGGAATGGGACGAAGTCACAGAGTGGGAGGAGGCGAATCTCTGCAACAAGATAACCCTCTTCGACTTGCCCCTCGAGTGCCCATTCCCTCTCACCAACAGACGAAATGCTTGCGCCCTGATCGAAAACTTTCTAGACGCCGTCAGATACCACAGGGAACTATTTCCCTACTGGCGCAGGCGCGCCATCAAGTACTTTATCTGGCGTGAATGGTTCGTCATCAGGAACAACGATGAGTGGAAAGATTACCGGAACCACCCCCTATACAAGAACCGTAACGCGCTCAGGGACTTGGCAAAGACACAATTTCAGAATGCAATGGGACTTGCATCTGCTTTGTTGTTCGTCCTCCACGGACTCTACACCAACGACTGGGAACTAGAGTTCCTGTTGAAGGGGCAGCAGAAACTCATCGATACATACAACATGTGTGATGTCAATATGACGCTGTGGAACAGGGACAAAATGCTCGACATTCTGTTCATTGAGTGCGAATGGCTCAAAGACACGCTCCTCGAAGCTCACATGAAGGAGAAGAAGGAGATAGATGAAGAGTGGGAGCACAGACAAACAAAGACACTCGAAGAAATGGAGGTTTTTATCGATGAGACACCAGAGCCTATGGATGAGGATGAGGATGAGGATGATGATAATGCTCAAGGAAATGCCCAAAACAACGCTCAAGGTATCACTCAAGATATCACTCAGAATAATACTCAAAATAACACACAAGGTATCGAGCACGGCAACGCTCAAGGCATCGTTCCATGGAAAGTTCCTATCACCATGGCCGTGAACCAATGGGATGATCAAAGTTTTGCCCAGCAACTCGAGCAAATGCTTCAAAGGCAGGAAGAAGATCTCCGTCCATGGGACGCCCGATGTTATGCCCAGGGTCTCAATGAAAGTCTCGTTTATAGTTTGGCTCAAATTCTCAATATCGAGGTAGAGGACGCTCAGTATGTCGCTCAACGTCGGGCTCAGGATATCAACCAAAGGAGAGCCCAAAGCATTGCTCAAGAAAGGGCTCGGCAACGACGCAATCGACGTCAGGCTCGAATTCGCGCTCAAATCCGAGACCAACGTTGCGCCCAGGGTCGCACTCAAGACAAGGCTCGAGGTGTTGCTCAAAACAACACTCAACGTATTGTTCAGTATTTCGATCGGGACACCTCCCAGGATATCATTCAGAGTCTCCCCCCGGGAAACACTGAAAAGAGTGTTAAAGCTTTCATGGAAGGTGTCTATCAAGAGCTTGCTCGAGGTATCGCCCAAGACAAGGCCCAACAACGTCGCACTCAGCGTCGCGCTCGACGCACCGTACAGGAGAACATTCGAGAGACGACTCAAAATACTACCAAGGAGAATGATCAAGAAGAAACCCAGAATAACCTCCAAAATTCCATCGCAACGGCTTCTCATCATAAACAAATAGGCTCGCGGGCTCCTGAGGAGCCAGTCAATAGTGCTGTTGCACCTATAGATCCACGTCCGGCCCTTCCAGCGAGGACAGTCGGCGACGATGAGGATATCTATGGTTATAGCGGGGGTGAGGATGGCAGTACTAAAAAGAAATAGTGAAGCTGCCGTTAAGGTTTCTGCTCCTTGAGAAAGCCCGTCCTTGGAGTAACTTTTGCACGGCAGCCTTGGTTATGTGGCTGATGCAGAGGATCTAGGAGCTCTCAAGGATTATGTGTGGCGCTGAAGTCAATGTCAAGCAACATACGAAGTCGAGTTTTGGGAAGGTTATTGATAGCAATGGCAAGGGTAGGCGAAGGCCGAGGAGAATGGGAAGGGCAATGCTGGATGCAGGTGCAGCGATAAGGAGGAATTAAGTTAAGCTAGGGGCAAGATTGGCAAGAAACCTAATAATCAGAGGCATAACTAGTACCTACTACTGAGCCGCAATACATCAGCTATTAACTACACAGGGTCCATGTGTAAGAACTAAAGCGTTTTCAATAACCCCGTGATCCTAACCCAACAAAAAAGCTGGAGTGTACATCGCCAACAGTGCAAATTGATAGACCGAGAGAGATTTAACACGTATGACGAGTAGCTAAAGCTCCTCATTACAAGTGTCTCTATCATGAATGTATCCCATATCGCGAAACAGGCGCAGTGTCTTCGACGCCTGGGGATCGCAGAGCAATACATCGTGTTCTCTCAGATACTCAGTGACCTCCTGATACACCTTCTCAGATCCAGCTTTCAGGGTAGACAGTTCAATCTCCATAAGGTGAAGCTCCCCAGCCACTACATCATCCAGCTTCGCTTTGTGCCCCAATATCTTCAACTTCCACTTGTCATCAGGGAACGGCCCGTAGGGTACAAGGCCATCCCACTCAATGTCGTCGTACTTTTCTGCAAAGTGAACTTGTTCATCGCTCCAGATCTCTTTGGTCTTGTCACCCAGGAGGTACCGTTGACCACAAGTGAATGGGACGTTGTCTCCGTATCGATCATAGACGCAATGGGCGCCAGGAGGAATACGCTCTGGTTTCTCATGGAAGCGGACCTTGATGACAGAAAACGGGTTGCCTTTGTTCGTCTTTGTGCGGAACATGACACCTTGTTGCGCATGGGTCGGGGGCATGGTGTCAAAATAGGTGATGGGATTGCGTTTGTAGGGTGGGCGAACTTCTTCCCCCAGTTTCTCGAGGACGGCTTCTCCATGATGATCACACAGTGACCATTGAAGATGTATTTCTTCATCGCTGGCTCGGCTCAGGGACGAGGTCACAAACAGTGCGAAAGCAACGAAGTTGTAAAGAATCATATTGATAGAAATTGTTACAGTACATTACCTAGAAGTAACCACACGACATCTACTGAAGAAAACAGACAGAAGTGAGATCGGGACTGACGGACGGGAATTTAAAGAGGAAAAGCAGCCGCAGCAGCAGTTGTACCACTCGGTATAACCATCTAACTCACTGAATGTGTGACGCACATCTTTCTATCTGTGCACGCCAATTTGCTTTCGCGACAGTATCAATTACCACGCATCGTGCAGTCAATTCACCATTTTCGCATATGACCGTATTGAGGCCTGACGTTGATCGCCGATTGACAGGTGTCGCAACCAATTGAGCTGAAGTAGTTGAGCGGCTGACATTTCGATCCGCATCGAGCCGTCCCTTAGCAGGCGGAGAATTGTCTTCATGTCAGCACTAAAGTGAAACATTGGAAGATCCCCAGGAAAGTAGGCAAAATTACCGCCGCTTGGCTTCACGACGGTCAGCGATGTGATTCGCAAAGCCCGACCTGAATGTGGGTTAACAAGCTGTTGTAAAACAACAGGTGATCATGATGGTGAAAGCAGTGTTGCTTTGTGAAATGTGAACAGTATCGTTATATCGACTTTTGACAGTGTCTCTGGTAATGCGATAAGCTAGTTTCAAAATTAGACAAGCTATACTCGTAATATAAAGATCCGAGAATCTTCAGGCATTTTGAATTGGTGTACGAATATTTCGAGACTGGCATATGACTTGCGCCGCGATAAGGCAGGGAACCGAGCCCAGAAAAAAGGCTATGAACTATGATCATCGGAAACAAGCCGAATTTGAGGGTCTTACATGTGGTCCAAGATAATCGAGGAGCCCTTGTAAGTCAGATCAATCAAAGCGAGCGGATCTCCCACGCATGAGCACAAGCATGAAGAGGAAGGGAACATGCAAGTTATGTAGGGCTGTCGACTAGCCCGAAATCAGATGCTAGGTGTAGATGAGGCCCACATTGACCGACGGAAGCCATCGTGCTGGGGCTGGGCTGCCACGATCACGATAGGCATAGCGATAACAAAAGAATGAAGAGTATATTTGTTTTCGACATGTGATATTGAGGGGGCGGGTGGCCCTAGCCGTTGGGCTTTGTGAGTCGCTCACCAAAGACGCAGAGAAACGGCGTATCAAGAAAATATGCATCCTGTCTGTGACCACGATATGCTGAAATGACGCGGCGCAAATTTGGTGAAGCTTGAGAGGAAGATTCTCACCGCAGAAGACGAAAAAGAGTCGTGAAGAAAATTTTGGAAATCATGCAAAGTGTCAACGCTTGGTCGATCACCCTGTGCTCCGACCAACAGTTGGCGCAGAGGAACGTGTGGGCTACAGAGAGGAATGCCGGCGTTGTTCACTGGTGTCACTTGAAGATCGTGAGATTTTGTCTTGCTGGCATGAGTTGCCGAGCATGCGCAATGAGCCGTTGAATATACTGTCGATCAGGGTTACACAAGCGCATCCGGCTGCTTGCTTTGAGACTTTCATGGGGGGCACCCACGTCTAATCAATTTGATGAATTCATCGCCCATCACTCAGTCATCACTCGACATGTAATTCCTGACATGTGAAAGTGGCTGTAAGTGGGCCGTAGACGACTTCAGTGACAGGGGGACCCTTGGAGCTTTTGGGTGATCGGTCGATAAGGTAATAGAGCGATTCCGTTTAACGTGATGAGGCTATGGAGTAAATGTCGAAAAAGGAATCGAGTTCGTAGCCACGAGACGGAGCCGCTTTTCTGGAAGCGACATTTATTCCTTTTTCCCCTTGAGATCCGAGGCCGGCAGTCGAGCTCGTGTCTGATATGAGGTTTAACCGCGGCAGCAGCTGGATTGCCTTTCGCCAAGTCGGCAGCAGAATGAGAGGTCTCTTATCAATGTATTGGATTCGCCTTAGTATTGACCGAATGCTTCACGCGGCGGCTACGCCAAGAGTGATCAAAAGTGCCCTTCGTACATATACGCAGACTGCTACCCTATTACCAAGTAGGTTTAGTGGCGACAAGCTAAGTACCTGCCACCTGGCTGAGACTGAACGAGGCGACGATTGGTTCCTAGCAAAGGGGAGAGGAGGAGTTACTGATCCGACCTGATTGTTGTTGCTAGGTTGAACGGATAGCTAAAGGCTTCAAAATGCCCGAGATAAGCCATACGGAGTACGGACTGTGCACAAGAGGATTGGTTGTGGACCGAGCGCTTGCAGATGCAATGCGAGGGAACACAGACTTGGAAAAGCGTCGTGTTGAAACGCACCATGACGAAGATTGAGTTGTATCTGGTTCTCCATTGCATTGCATTGCATTGCGTGGTATTGCACTCCACGGAATTGGCCATTGGGCATTATCTCCGAGGAGAGGCAACGCTCCTACATTCATGTGCCAACCATCCGAGCCTGCGGAAGAAGTTGATAAGCTGGTTGTAGACAGTGGAGATATCAAAGCCTCCGAAGTAATAAGTCTCGTTCACTTGAATGTTATTTCGGTCGGAATACCCAAAAGGAACACAGATTGTATCAAGAGCTCATTCTTGTTTGATTGACGCCAAGGGCCGTGGCGTCGATGTAGAATTGCAATAGCTGCACTCCTTGATCAGTGAGAGAAGGATTCTACAGCTCATGCTCTTTTGTTGGGGAGATTTGAGTCGAATTCATAATCTTGGTATTGGTTATGTTTGGAGTAAAGGAAACGTTATTGCTTAGAGAGTGGGGGCACTTTCACATGTCATGGAGATCATTCATTCCTTTTACTGTACGTACTGCCTGCAGGGACATTACGCGAGCAGCAGGGGTACGTACCTAATCAATGAGCTCCCGTCTTCCGGGGGCGAGCAATTTGATCGAATGGCTGTGGAGGAAAGAGATGAAACGAGGAATGAACAATCAGAGACAGGGCATGCGGCTGAGTCGAACGATTGCCTATCTTTTGACTGTGATGGTGTCACAAAGGCCCAACAGCACCCCACCAATGCCTGTACTGTACTGTACTGTACTGTACCAACTGACCGATACCTACTGCTACCTAGGTATGGTCAAATTGAGGTTTGATGGGGGCTAAAAGAACTGAAAAGCATGTGGCTGAAATGTCATTCGAATGACCTCAGTTAAAAGACTCAGTGGAGATGCAATGATGCCAATATCCAATCTCTTCCTTCATCCAATATCAAAAAGGGAGACTCACAAGAAACAACTTGAGTCAGCCACAAGATAATGAGTTAGCAGTGCCTCCATGACCAAGCTACCTACGTCAAGTATCCACTCAGCGCAAAATAGCTCTAAAGATACCTTGTCTAGTACAAGCACATGTTTGCGCATTTGCACATGCAAATTGATTGCTCCCTACGAAGTAACACTCACTCACTCCTCCAAAATCCTCGCGATGGCAAAAACAGCTGCACCATGATATTTGCTGTATCATAAAGGTGGGTTACTTTCCGGAATTTTCTAGCCCCCTACCTACTGGACAGCATTTACAGCACACCCAAAGCGCATTTATTAACCTAGATAGGCCCTTTCCTCTTCATTTTCCCTTCTTCCTCCGAGTTCTTTTACACCAAAAACTTGTAGGTACTGAGCTTCCATACTGTGGCGTCCCATTAACATCATCTCCCTCCTCTCCCTCCTCTGACCTCAGACGTAACGCACACACAGACACACAATCTAGTCCTGACTACTTACTACTCTCCCCTCTTCCTCGTCCATCCTGTTCCTTTTTAGCCTCTGCAGGTCCCCTTCAATTGCGACCATCCCACTTTCCCACCTTCTTCTCTTCTGTTTATCTATCCTACACCATCACATCCCACCTGAAGCTCCTCTTAAAGAAAATTACGGTTCCTGACTCGAATCCAAGCTTATCTATCACTCGTCATCGAACGTCATCACGATTTCGACAAGCGATTGACTTCACCTCGAACCTTGCGACTTCACCACTTGCACCGATTCTTTGCGAGCAATCCTAAAACAACTACCATGTCTCACCAAGTTAATGGCGACGTGAGCGCTGCTCAGTATTCTGCTTTCGTCCAGGTAATTGTTGAATAGCTCACCACTTTGCGACCCTAACTAACCCATTTGCAGCATCTCCTCAACTACCCTGTCATTAGCGACGGCGTCCACACCTTCAAGTCCAACGAATTCGGCCAGCGCTCCATCAAGCTCACCGACGCCGCTTACCAGACCTTCGCCGCTCCCGTCGTCCCCTACTTCGCCAAGCCCTACCAATATGTCTCTCCCTATGTCCAGAAGGTCGACTCCCTAGGCGACAAGACCCTCGACCGTATCGATGAGAAGTTCCCCGTCGTCAAGAAGCCCACCGATGAACTCTACCAAGATACCCGTGCTCTCATCCTCTTCCCAATTCAGAAAGGTCTTGAGGGTAAGGACCACGTCTTCCAGGTCTACAACTCTGAGATTAAGAAGGTCGAGCAAGGAGGCCTCGTCGCGCACGGAAAAGCTGCCGTTACCACCGTCCTCGTCGTTAGTAACGAGACACTCTCTTGGTTGAGCTCTTTCCTGCACCAGAAGAAGGCCGAGACCACCACTGCCGTCAACGAGAAGATTAACCAGTAACCATCTCACTCAATGACCATGGAACCACGAGCGTGATAACTGTCCTCAGCTGAACCATACCTATACCCCTACCAGTTTTCCTTTTTATACAGAATTATTTCTTGAAACCATGGCATTTCCCGCTGTACTTCTCTTCCTTTACTGATTCTTGGAGTTCTGAACGATCTGGGAGCATAACGCCGTTGCAAATCAGCTTGTAACTCTCGGAATTGTCTGATGTGCTTCTTTGGTTGCGCTGCAAACATGATTTCAATGGTTGTTTCCCCTAAGAAATACAGGTGTTGATTTTGATGTGCATTTCTCTCTGTCATGTCTCTTCGGCGCAATGCGGGTTGTCTACCTCCCCTTTCTATCGTTTCTCTCCCCGCTTGAGGACCTAACCGATGACGGGATGGCTAGCGAAAGGTGGTGATGAGACATATAATGATCAGACGATTGTGTATCCTCGAGATGTGTACGTGAGTGATACGCCCACAGCCGGGGGCTCAAATCGTCAGAAGGATGTGGACTTCGAAAGACTTGAAAACGAGCTAATAGATTCTTTTGTATTCTTAAGTGAAAATTGAGTGTGATTCTGGACCCTGGCTTTACTGAACGGATGAGTGATAACCAAATTTGTATGCAATAGGATGCAAGAAGATGAAGGGGTAAAACAAAAGACATGTTAAGCTTTTGATACCACGGTCATGATGCGATGGTTGTTCCCAATTCCGATTATCATCACAATGGCGTCGTGGCGCCTAAGTCCATGCTCGCCTTGAAGATTCAGGTAGTACATAATCTGGTGATGTCCAGGAAAGTCTGTCGACTTGTGTCAGACTGTATGAGGAAGCAGATAGCCACGGTAGGATCATCAAATAAACATTTACGGAGTTAAGAGTCTCGCCAAGTGCTGAAGGAATAATATAATCGGATTCAGTTAGCACTACGGTTAACCTGGCTCTTCGTCTACTATCACCCAACGGGAGTAAATTTCGCCATCTGTATATCAACAGTAGCTCTATATGATAGACCCAGCCATGAATATGAATGATATGGCACCGAGCAGCCTCACAAAAGAGCAAGAAAGCTGGTTACGAAATCTGAAATGAGAGTGGCAGTTACTTGATTTATCATGCACAGCTTTGTTACCGCCAGAGTCAGATATCAGTGAGACTCAAAGGTATCTTGGATAGAAATATAGCAACTAACTAACGCTGGGGGACATACTTAAGTCAAGTCCCCGGATACTAGGAATAACGGAGTTTGGTAATGGCTTCATTGTAGGTATCGGGAGCCTGGCATCCAATATATACCATCTTGCTATTAACAATGGTTTCGGCATCGAGCTCTTCGGGCCAGATACCGAGACTCTAGCAAAAACCCAATCAAGCTCAAAACGGTCGGTTCAACTTAGACCCCTTGGACCCCTTGGACGAAGCATTGTCGGTTCCCACTCAGAGATCAGCTCTTCGGCTTATTCATTAAGCAGACAGGCTGATAAAATTCCCTGGTTCCCAGACAAATCTGGACAGACAGAAGCGACTGACTATGCGGTTTAATCATATTCTTTGTCTTCTGAGAACTGAATCTTCGTCAACGACCCCTGAATTATGCGAGCCCCTGAAAGTAGAATATATTGTGGGCAATGGATCTTCAAATTTGAGCTAAGCCGACGACGGAAGAATGGACTGCAGTTCTGCACAGAAGAGAAGGATACGGAAATATCATTATTAGAGATGAACCTAACAAGTAACAAAATGGTATATTCAAACACTAGTACAGATTATCCAATTTACAGAGTCTTGGAAGCAAGGCCGCTGAGCTCCCGGAAGACATGGACGTCCAACTCATCAATCAGTGACTTCTCACGTCACCTGAAGGGGAAACAACTGTCTCTTGAGGTCCCTTATGAGCAGGCTTGCCATCACCTGAATCACTACCATCAACGATACCAGCGCTGAGAGCGCCGGCACCGGTTGGGTCGATAGGCGCAGAAAATCCATACCATGCCACGACAGCTACACCCAGGATACCACAGATACAGCTGAAGACAAGAGCAACGATACCACGAGGGGTGAATCTTCAAGGAGTGTCAGTGCGTCAGCCTCATGAAGCAATGGGAATAGAGGGACTTACCCAGCAGGCAGAGCCTTGGCAGGTTTGTTCTCGCCAGTAAGATCAAGGAAGTTCTCAGTATTAGCAGCCGCATTTCCCTTGGTAGGCATATCGGCAGCGGCGCAGGCATCCAAGTGGTTCTTAGGGATCTGGATGGCCTCTTGAAGAGTAAGAGGGTCTTCGACGAAGGTGGCAATGAGACCAGACACCACGTGCCATTCAATATGGCAATGGAACAGCCAGACACCTGAGAAGAGTTAATTATGCGAATTCCTTCTTAAATTGAGTTTTGTTACATACCTGGGTTGTCGGCCTTGAAACGCATAACAATGTTACCGTTAGGATAGATGACAAGAGTATCACGTCGCATAGGAGTTTTGGGCAAATCGACTTCGGTAACATTGGCATCGGCCCAAATACCAGCCTCCTCTTCAGAACGGTAGATAGATTGGAATGCGTGCCCGTGAAGATGGAAAGGGTGACGACCAGAATCGAGATTGTTCACGACAATTTGTACAATCTCGTTCTTCTTAAGGACCATGGAGTGCGTGTAAGTGCCATAAACACTTGGATCCTCGGCATCCTTGCCTGCACTAAGGGCGGTATACAGGGTGGGAACCTTGGCTTCGACGTAGGTAATGTTGTTGAACCAGGCGTAGTTGGCCCCATCCTTGAGGTTTTCCATCTTGACATCAAGAGTAAACTCCTGGTCAGGCTTTCCAAGAATGCCCATCTTGTCGTATGGAACAAGCTTCATGTCATCGTGAGGGTCCAAAGCCTCAACAGTAGCGGCGTCTGGCTTATCGGCCTTTTCATCATAGACGAGCCAGCCAGTGGCATTGTAGTTCAGATCCGAGGGCAGGACATCAAAAAGAGTCTATATGGACTGTCAGCTTCTGCTTCAGCATCATTATTAGGCCAGCGGCACTCACAGTATCCATGCTGGCGACAATTGGGAAGTTCTTGGAAGTGTCCTTTTTGGTGGTGAGCAAAAAGCTGACACGTTGAGCAGCCGAGATGTAGATCATCTCTGCCTCAGCCTCTTCGGTATAAATTCCATCGACCTCGACAATGCGCATCTTATGACCCTCAAACCAGAGATACTGGCCGGCAAAGGCACCTATGTTGATAGTACGGAACAGATAGGTTGTTACGGGCTTGACAGACATTGTGAAGTTCATGGTTTCGTTCATCAGGGCATTGTTGGGCACGGGCTCTGCACCTGAAGGATTGGCCTTGCTCATGAACTTGGGAATCATGGATCGCATCTCGTCATGATACCAATCAGAGAGAGTAAAGATAACCTCTTCATCGTACTTATCCTTGTAGGGGAAATCTTTATCGTGAACGATAAAGGGAGCACGGAGACCGTCAGGGTATTGAGCAGCAGTGTGACTGTGATACCAATAGGTACCTGGTTGGTCGACCTGTGGTGGATATGTTAAATCTACAGATACAGAGGAGGGGATCTTGAGCATCCTTACAGTGAAGTTATATGTGAAGCTGGTTCCAGGAACAATTGGACATTGACTGACACCGGCAGGGCCATCCATATGGGTAGTGCCGTTCATGTAGAGACCATGAAAATGCAGAGAAGTTGATTGATTGCCCAGGTTATTGTGAGCATTGATGATGACCCGATCACCAATGTCAACCTCGATTGTAGGGATTGGCCACTTGCCATTGATGCCAATAACTGGGCGCTCGAAAGCATGATCAGGATTAGCTCTGACCCAGCCAATATCGAAATCAAACTTTCTGGTAGCTGCAGAAGCGAGATGAGGAAGGGCGAGAAGCAATGCTGCCTCAACTGATAAAGAGTTGAAAAGCATTCTGAAGGTGTGAGGCCCCAAGCCGTCTCAGCTTCAGCAGCTTGAGTTGTACAAGATACTATGACGAAGATGAGAGACAATGAAGGAGGGGAGAGATAGGCCCAAGCGGGGAGGTATAAAAGCTTATAAGACACTGGTGGGAAGCAGATGTCAAGAGGCAAAAGAAGAACCGGGATGGAATAGATTGAATAGATTAGATGACAAAAACTGGAAGTAGATTGAGTATAAGATGGGGTTTGGTGGGATGATCAATTTGCGGTATGGACATGGGAAAAAGAAGATGCATGCACAGTCCTTGGTCAGAGTTTGGGTAGCACCAACACCAGAAAAGTACTTAAGGTAGTAAGTAAAACGAGATACCGAGAGCCGAAGCAAGTCAAGAATCGCCTAAAGATGATCCAGCTACTGAACTGTCCAGTCTAATAACCCTTGCTGTTCTATCCATGCATGCGATGGACATAATTCGGGAAGAACGTCTGACTAGCGAGTCAATTCTGCGGCGCCAATTGACACACAGAAATGAAGCTGGCACATGATGATTGATAAAAATGCTGGAATGAGCTGATCATGGTCAAGGTTTTGGGCTGAACCACAACTGCGGAAACGGTGCGCGTGTGCAAAAAACGAGCTAGAGAACGCGAATGTGATCGTTCTAGACGAGCAAGCAAGGATCGGCCTACAGATGGATAGGATGAGCAGCAGTTGATCCATCGTGGCTTGAGAAAGCTTGAAACCATCGAGAAATACCGTATAAGTGCAAGGTTGAAGGGTTCAGGTGGAGGAGTCATTAACGGTAGAAGGCTAGTGGAGATTAAGTCTATTCCACACCATTCTTCTTTCGGCTAGTGGGTAGCTAGGTAATTGATGACTCCACTCTGAGCTTCATCTTATCAATCGCAACCTCTTCCTCATGTTCTCCTCTCTCATTCAATGCCGCTAAAGCTTCTTGACATATGATTCGCTTCGAAAGAGACTAGAGAGACCAAAGAATTGAGTTCCCAAGTGGTACCACATTTTTCGGCACTGACAATCCCGATCCCTGAAAGCTCATTCAAGGGTCCACGATCTTCTCTCCCTGCAGACCCTGCCCAGTCTGCCTTAGCCTGCCTATCTTATGCCAAGCTGGGTCACCCACAGCTATCACAGGCGCTGCAGCCTCTTGGCGATCGTTTCTACCCTCCAAATACCGAGGATTCTTGGCTCTGCCCATCCAGTTTCAATCAGAAGCAAAATGCATTACTAGGGTGAACTCTTCTAATCACTTATCTCGGTGTTAAGAAATAACAAGTCCTGGCGGAAAAGAGGACCCAGCGGCATACCAAAACCGGAAACAGCAGCCACATGGTCTCGATTTGACTTAGACCATCATAAGTGGGCCCTTCAACGGTCGAGAAGCCATTCCATTCCATGTTACCAGCAACCAAAGAGTGGTCTGACTACGGACAAGCCTCTCCAATAAAGCCTCATCATCACAAGCGAACCCGAGATCTTGACGAGCCATGCAACTCAGAATTTTTAGCAGCGGCGTTCTCTGATCCTTTGATGTTATCTCGTCTAGCTTGGCTTGGCCACTAATGGTTGCTTCGGATCAGATAATGATTATCTCCTGATCTTTTTGATATGATAACTTTGATCTTGATTCAGAAGGTCATAACACACACCCTCGACCCTCAGCCGCTTGCCTTGATGCAGCTGCATGGGTGCGGCTGAACTGTCACTACCATCCATCTCGACGGAACATCGCCGCTTCGGAGGAAATGCAGTTGAGATTCCAAATTTGACTCATATGCAGGTCAAGGCTTGGGCATGATACTTTCCAGAGCACGGTGGCTACAGCTTTTCCGAAAACTACCACAACTATCCGTGCCAAGTCGATACAAGCACGAACATATCGGCATTTGACTCTTGACTGGGATCCGAGGTCACATCCTGGGGCGCTATGAGACACGGAGCTATCCTAAGCTTCCACCAATATAGCTTCGTCAATGAGTCTTCCTCCATTCTTGTCTTGAACCTGACTTTCGAGCTGTCCGATTCGGCCTGAAGAAGTGTGTGCACAATGAGGGCCTCGAAGTTACTTCAAGTTAAACGTTAAGCATCAAAATAAGAAACAGCCCAATTGCGGGAAATCTAGGACATTCACACCCTTAATCTGCAGTCACAGAGTTATCTGATTGATTGATTAAGGTCGCCCCATGAGGAAACATCCCACGTTACGGCAATTCCTTGCCGAGCGTCGACGAGCTAACTTAGCAGCAGCAAGCCACCAACCATCCAACAACCCAAACAAGTCCGATCATGGGCTGTTTTCTGACCATCGCTCCGGTACTCGGTAGCTCGCGTTTCATTCTTGACCAGGTTCTCATGTACGAGTTTTTTTTTTACATTCCGCGCTTGACTCTGCTGATCCTTGCGGCATCTCAAAAGTGCAACTCGTCTAAGTATACGCTTAGCCAACAAGCTTAGCTTACAAGGTTGTTATGCGGATACTAAATCAGATCGTGTGTCTTCTGATCCCCTGCTGAAGGTTTTCTTCTCGTAAGAGCAAAAAAGTTATCTGATCGGCGGCCTGTAATGACTGGATCGTTCACAAGCTGCTCCAATCCCAAATCGAACCAAGTGTAACATCGAATTCAATATCTCCGTTACTACACCCTCTTCTTGACAGTCCCATACTTCTCACTTTACTGTTTCACCTTGTACTTGAGCTCAAGAAAGCTCTTCTCTTATCTTGAGCCCAACATAGCTCTATCAAGTGACTCAACTGCACAACACTATCAACTGTCAACATGGCCGTAGACGTCTTTGCGGTTCCCGTCTTCCTTGTTGTCTTTCGAGAGACTCTTGAGACAGTCATCATCGTTTCTGTCTTGCTTGCTTTCCTCAAGCAAACCCTTGACGGTCCCAATGGTGACATCAAAGTGTACAAACAGCTGAGACGTCAGGTAAATCAACAGAGATATTCCCTACGTCTGCCTTGAATACTGACTAGAGTGATAGGTCTGGCTTGGAACGGGTATCGGTTTCTTTATCTGCCTGGTTGTCGCCGCTGCTGTCATTGGTGTCTTCTACACCGTTGGCAGGAACTCATGGGAGAAGAACGAGTACTACTATGAAGGTGCATTCTGCCTATTTGCATCCCTAATCATCTCAGTCATGGGCGCAGCTCTGCTCCGTATCGGGAAGATGCAAGCAAAGTGGCGAGTCAAGCTGGCAAAGGCTCTCGAATCGCCAATCAAAGCTGGTTCCAAGGGATGGTTCAAGCAGTTTATTGAGAAGTACGCCATGTTCGTCTTGCCTTTTGTCACCGTCCTTCGAGAGGGTATTGAGGCTGTCGTCTTCGTGGCTGGTGTGTCATTTTCTGCTTCTGCCAAGTCCATTCCTCTCCCGACTGTTGTCGGCCTCTTTGCCGGTTGCTGTGTTGGCTATCTTCTTTACAAGTAAGTGCTATATATACAAGTGTGATGACCTTCAGCGACTAATTGGACCCAGGGGTGGTGCGAGCACCAAACTTCAACTCTTCCTCGTTCTGTCGACCTGCCTATTGTACCTCGTGGGCGCTGGTCTCTTTTCTCGCTCTGTCTGGAGTTTCGAGATGGCCAAGTGGAACGAATACATTGGTGGTGAAGCTGGTGAGTTCGGAAACGGACCTGGTTCCTATGATATTGACCAGAGTGTCTGGCACGTCAATGTATGTCTTCATCTGACGAACTTACCTCATTATCCTAACAACTCTTTAGTGCTGTGCCTCCACCGAAGCCATTCAGAACGGCTGGGGTATCTTCAATGCCATTCTTGGCTGGACAAACTCCGCTACTTATGGCTCTGTCATCTCCTATAACCTATACTGGATTTGCGTCATGATCGGTTTCATCATCATGCGTTTCAAGGAGACACATGGCAGGCTGCCTTTCGGAAAGGCGAAGGCTCCTTCCAACGCTGTTGATGATGCTGAGAGCCACGCAAGCTCAAGCCCCAAGAACACTGCAACAGAGAAGACTACTACCGCTTAAGAGAACATACGACGAGAGTCGAGGACTCATCTGCTGATGACTCATTGTATAATTCACTTGGCTTTCTAACGACTCTATGAGTCTAGCTTGGTCTATATCCAATTACACACAACAAGCAAGTCTTGTTCTATCTTATCAATTTTCAGGAGTCCAATCCCATTCATCTGCCATGAACATGGCCTTTGCCATTTTGTCTACGTAAAGTGCTCCTTCGTAACGTAACCTTTGATCGTTGGCAATCGCACGTGTAAACTGAAACTTTTTGGCTGGGTTATCTTTGTCGCCGACAGCGTGTTCTCTCAGAGCCAACCACGAGATTTCAACCGGCCTCTTTTTCCAGTCGGCATACGGTATCGCGATGACGCCAGCTGAGAGCATTGACCTCATATAAATCAGTATTGGTTCCAGTCGAACTCGTAACCCGCAGTTTGTGTGATGCTTGTCAATCTGATAACTCGGGCACTGTTGAAGCGTTGAAAGGAGCTCCTCAATCTCGATCATCGCAGTATCAGGAACCATGTTCAACGACGCTGGGCTGTAGTCAACGAGGAAGAGCAAATTCTTGTTCACCAGGAATTTGAGCATTTGACCAAGCTGGTAAGAGTCACATGCCGCACTCGAGTCATACCCGAGTTTACACTGCCTCTCTCGAGATGAGAACAGTGCGAGAAAATGCCGTTGGACAGAGGAGACGGTGTTGAGGATACACTCACGCCTATGTCGGAGCTCCTCTGGACAAGGATTAGCATTATATCTGCACCTCGAGCCTTAGATTTTTACTTACCCTCTAAGCCATCAGGCAGATTCCACCATGCAGCAGTCATATCAGTATCAGTATCATAAAACTCGCTCCAGAGACTTGATCCTCGCATGATGATTTCTCGAGTCGACTGTTGCAGGCGCATGGGTTGTCCTAATAGCCACGCAACCAGAACCTTTTGACGCAAGACCTGTTCTGTTTCTGTAGGTCGTCCATCGTCACTGCGCAGAGGTTTGTTTGACGTCAACGGCCATTTAAACTTGAGGTCTGTGTTCAGAACCCGAGCAACAGCTGCCACGCAATCGAAGCGATCAGCAACGATTGCTAGCGTGGTTACATATGACATGGTTCCACGTGAAGTCTTTGTTGGCCGCTGGTGTATGATGTTGAGAATATCTTCCATGGCATTTTCACGACCAGCAGCTTTGGTTGCATCGTCATCGTCGGTGATGGGAATCCAGGGTAGGTCCTCGACATCTGCCTCGTTGACTTTGATCTTAAGCTGGGCAAGCTTCTCATGTATGTCCGAGATAAGCTTGGCTTCCCTAAATTGAGAGTTTGATAAAAGGTTTGAAAAGTACTTTGAGTGCTTTTTCAAAGCTCCCAGTTTGACCCGATATGCCACCCGGACTTTTGATTTCAAAGATGAGCGATCAGGGGGCTGAGTACCAGCTTTTCTGCTGGCAGCAAGCTCAGCCTTGCGAGTTTTGTTGAGAGTACTGATGGAAGTCTCAAAGGTTACATCCAAGACAATGTCACCAGAGGGATCGATTTCTACCAGGGGAGGCAGATCTTTCTTAGAAACCTCTGGCCCGTCCGCCTCGACCGATGTTGTAGTGCCAGATTCGCCCATTTGCTAGGTGATGGGTTTCTGCCGACATGGAGATGTCAGTCAGCCTGTGTAGAGGCTTGAAGTATTGAAAGGCCGAATGCCGTGTGTTGATAGGGTTTACCTAGGTAGTTAAGGAAAAGTCTTTAAAGCGTGCTATCCATAGTGAAAATGATAAGATCTCAGGCTCTGGTTGGGATGACATTCAAAGGTAAGGTAGAGTGAGTACGTGCCCCCGCCACTGTGACGCTAAAACCCGAACTCCGGGGGAACAGACAGCAGAAGGCTTTGGGCATTTTCCGTTAATATTGATACGAATATTAGTTCAGCTGACGGCCAGAGACTTATTCAGCAAAACCTTACAGCTTTACAGTCTGTATACCACCAACTTTCCCATGATTCATCGCCTTGTAGATGTTATGTGGTCTGTTGTAAGTGGTACGTCTGGGACTGCAAGGTTTCCCGGAGACAGCCACGGAGCTCCCTGAGTCGTTGGTTTTTAGCGGTTGAACGAAGATTCCCGCCCCTGACTCCCGATGGGATCCCCGCTAAATTCTCGTTGTGCCGCCTGAAGCCTGGGTTTGGTGGAACGTGATTGGGCAATCTTATCTAAGTGCGAGACCACCTTTGGTAGGCTCCACTTAGGAAGTCAATATCCAATATCGTCACTTTCCGACAAGCAACTGAACACCCGACCCTTTATCCTTCGCTCATTTCCATGGTCATGTTTTGCTTTGAGATTGACAAGATCATCTACTAAATCAGCTTGGATTATATGGTTCTCTGATTCTCATACAGACGACTCGACGGCTTCGTTTGGTCCTTCCACCGATCAGGAATCGGCCAAATCCTATACCACCCGCTCCCTAAAGTTATTAACTTTCCACAACTCGCCCGATGGCATTGCAGATTGTAGCCTGCACAGCGCTCCAGTTCTTCAAGGGACGCTGATGACCGAGGACTGGCAAAGCCAGCTATATACAACCTTCTTTGTCGAGCATCGACAATGGCCCAGTTTACTCGCGCCATCGATTCAACAGCAACCCCTGCGATCCAGCTCCTTAAGATCTCAGCGCGACCGTTGACAACTCCGAATCGCTTCGCACATACAGACGCGTTGCAGCGAGCACGAAGAAATTCTAGGCATATTGATTATACCCGACTTGCAACGCTCTATTCAACATGCGCGACATGGACCGGGAGTTCGCGACAGGCTCGGCTTACACGTCCGGGATCGCAACTTGGTTTATCCTCACCGCTGGCAGCTGAAACATACGGCACACAAGGATTCCATACCTACTTTGTGACGCATCTACCTTCATCATCTGTCCATCCCGACTCTCGTCCTCGTGGGCCTGGTCATAAACTTCCTCGCGATGCTGCGACCCCTCACACCCCAAGCTCTGGCCCAGTCCCCGCTGTCGCCCCGCCTTATATCCCGTCAACCCGAGACTTGACTGTAGTGCGCATTCCCATGCGGAGGGCGAAACACCATCTTGGTGTCGCGACAGATCGAGGAAGTCGTCCCTACAATGAAGATCGAGAACAGGCTGGCACCATCAGCCTTCCGGCCTTCGCAAAGAGGGCACCCAGGAGTGTACAACAAAAACCAGGGGAAGCTACAGCGGCGGATAGTGCTTGGGGAGACCCTCAAATCTTCTACTTTGGCGTTTTCGATGGTCATGGTGGAACCGAGTGCGCAGATTTCGTCCGGGACGAGCTGCCGGGTTACATAGAAAAAGCCTCGGAAGAGTTCGGCCTGCAGAGCAGCTTGCGGAAGAGGAAACCTGGTCGTGAGGGTATTCATAACCATCACCATGATCATAAGCACAAACAAGTTCGTCCATCACAGCCGATTCAGTCGACTAAGAGCTCCTCAACAAAACGCGAGGCGCTCGACGCTGTGCCCATGAAGGGACCAGATGAGGTTAAAAGCGAAATGAATGTCCCCAGCGCAAGTAATGGTGGCCTCTCCGATAAACCAGTACACGGGGAGCGAATACACAGCGCAGCCTCGCCGGCTGCCCCAGTCTCAGACCTGGCCAAAGCGATTCGTATGGAGAAAAACTTGGTCAAGGAGTACAGAGAAACTATTGGTGGCTATTTCAGGCGCTTTCACCCTGAACACTTTGTTCTCTCGCGAGATGACGACCCAGGTGAAGGCCACAAGATCACGATAGAATCAGTTCTCACATACGCCTTCCTGCGTGCTGATCTCGACTTTGTGTCTGCGCAAGCTCGAAAGATAGACCCCAACGATACCAAAGGTGCTGATACTCCTGTTAATGACGATGAAGTCTTCGGCCACCCATCCACACCCTCTGGTCATGGCATAGGAGGCCCGGAGCGCTTTAAAGGCGGCTCTACGGCTTCTGTAGTACTTATCTCTACTCCAACGCCTGCCCCATTTTGGCACCCAGCTGCCCAGTCCACGTTGTTATGCGCCCATGTTGGCGACAGTCGGATCCTTCTTTGCGATACCGCCACTGGTTTAGCACAGCCTCTAACATCTGATCACCACCCTAGTACCCCCACCGAAAGTCGCCGGTTGCGACGCTATGCACCTGCTGGGTCAATGGTTTCTGGCGATAGTTTCGGCGAGGAGCGCATTGCAGGCCTAGCCAACAGTCGTGCATTCGGAGACATGGGGAGTAAACGCATTGGAGTCTCAGCTGAGCCAGAGCTTACACGAGTTGAGATGGGCCCTGCCCAATATTCATTTCTTGTGCTGATGACTGATGGCATCTCTGGTACTCTGAGCGACCAAGAGATCGTCGATGTTGTCAAGGAGGCCCGTACGCCCGAAGATGGAGCTCGAAATATCGTTAAATACGCTACTGAGGTTTCTTCCGACGGAGATAACGCAACATGCCAAGTCGTCCGTCTGGGTGGTTGGGAGCGTCGATCTGAAGGCGGACTCGGCAGCTTGGGTACCAAGGAAATTCGCGATGCACGCATCGCAGAAGCTCAAGATCCAAGACGAGGAAAGAGGTAGTCGCACTACATCATCACGAGAAGACGTTTTTGTTTGGATATATGGTAGGGGAGTGGGAGCCTTTCCATGGTGGGATAGCGGGCCAGAATCTAAGATGGAGCATTCGGCTTTATTTTTCAACTAGAGCTTGTCAGCTTCTTTTAGTCTCATTTGTACTGCATGGGATTGGGAGTTCTCAGGATTAACAGATGGTGATCATAGCGTGCGCTCAGGGAGCAGCATCACTTGGGCTATATCGCTTTGATACCCAGCCAAGATGGTAGATAGCAGCGTTATATTAACGAGCATGTACGGTATTTCAAAAAAATTGCTATTGAGGAAGTAAACATATCTTTAGTGCAACAAGAAAACCGGCTGCCTCTCCTCCTCTGGGTATTGCATATCAAAACGGCCGTTACCAATCCATCTCACCCTTTATTCTTGGCTGACCCTAAAAGTTCCTTATCCAATCCCCTGGTCCATGGTTGTATATATCATTCCTTCCTTACGTTTTTGATCTTGCGTCTAATCCAATGATTCTAGTAGCCGTGTCGTGAACCAGGGTATTGACCCCATCCAGGAGGCTGCTGGCCAGGAGGTGGTCCACCGTAGCCCTGCTGACCGTATGGAGGATACTGAGGTGCATTGTAACCCGGGCCGCCGTATTGTTGAGGCGGAGGAGCCCCATACTGACCTGGGGGAGGACCGCCATATTGACCTGGGGGAGCTCCGTACTGAGGTTGAGGGGGTCCGCCATAACCACCACCATACGGAGGTTGGGGTGGAGGAGCACCATATCCACCTTGCTGAGAGTGCTCCGAGTTGGAAGCTGCGTAGTTGGGGTTCTGCCCGTACTCAAACGAAGACTGGCTTGGCGGTGCAGGAGAGCTCGAGAGGTAGCCTGCAGCTGGATTACCATCTTTGCCCTCCATGGAGTCAAGATCGCGGGTCTTGACTTGAGACCATAAGGATCCTGCAACCTTGCCATGTCCAGCATTAGCCATATCGCCAAATGTCCCATGGTTGCAGCCGCCACCGCCAATACTGCGGCTGTTGCCCTGGACTTGGTTAAGAATGTGGTTCTTATGATTCTTGACAGAGTCGGAGGAGAGAAGATGAGCTAGCTCGTGGCGGCGGGGGTGCTCGTCAGCCCACTTCTTGACAGTCTTGAACATGTCACGCTGGATCTCGATATGATCGTCGCGAGCAGCAGGGTGGTGGAACGCACGGAGGACGTCGTTGACGACTTCGTCGACGGAGACGCCAGTGTTTTCCCAAGCATAAAGCACGCGACTAGGATGGTTAGCTATGATAGTTGTTGCGGGATAGTGGGGCTGGCTTACGGAACTGTGTACTGGAGAATGGTAGCGGCGATACGTCCGGCACATGAGTTCAGGATGTTGGTGAAATGGTCCTTGGATAACATGGAGTGAGTGGGATCAGAGCACTGGGGATTGTCCCAGGGCTCATATTGAGATTTAGCACTGGCTGTGATGACGCCGGAAGAACCGTCCTTGAGAACCTTTGAGACCTGGTTGATGATAGGTCGGATGAAAGGAGCAAGAAGACCCAAGATGAAGGCAGTGAGGGTCTCGCTAATCTTCTCAAGAAGCTTCTCGAGGCCAGGGACCTTGGCAATACCGCGGCTGATAGCCTTGACAATTTTGTCGCGGAACTCGAGAATAGGATAGATCTTGCGGGCTGTCTCAACAGGATCGAAGTCGGGACTCATGCCGGGAACTTGGTTAGCATTGTCACGAGAGAGGTCACCGCGGCTCTGCTGGTAGCTCGTGTTGCGCTGTTCTTGAGCTTCAGAGCTGGCCTTCAGGTCTCGAGCCTGAGCGGCGAATCCGTCACCGACACCGGGAAGCTTTGAAACCAAGCCGATGAAATCAGAGGGACTGGACTTGATACCAAGGAAACCTCCAAGCAGGGATCGCTCACCACCGCCACCGCTACCGGATCGGTTGGAGGCGCCCTCGGCGTTCTTGAGTGCAACATCGACTTCGTCAACCTCAGACTGCGTGAAGTGATCCGAGGCCTCTCCAATGACGGAATGCAAGAAGTCGACAGCGCCAAATGTGCCGGTCACAAGGGGATATACGCGCTTTCCACGAAGATGGATCTCGGTATGCGCACCGCAATGGGGGAAGACAGAGTGGTAGCCAAGCTCTCGAAGGGCAAGCTCACAGTAGTTGCTGTGGGCACTGAAGTCTTCCATGGTGTGCAGCGCCTGACCAAGGCATCTCAAAGCCTCGCAGAGATCATCTTCGTTTCCTTTCTTGGAACTGCTCGTGTAAAGACGGCCATAGTGGATGCTTCTGGCGAAGCTATATCGCAGATAAGCGGCGCTAGTTGCCCAGTTTCCATTCTCGTTTGCGATATAGTTTTTCATGCCCGTCCGAGAGTCGATTTCGGTTTCTATTTTCTCGACGGGCCCTCGCAAACGTTTGTCAAAAGTCCGCGCATCAACTCCATCTCCGTAACCAAGAGGATTGTCGATGTGTTCTTCTGGACGATAGACACCGAGACGGTCAGCGGTAACTTCGAATTCGCCGGTAGCATAGCCGTGAGCCATAAAAGAGAGAACCCAAACCTGTCGGTCATGTAAGCACCAAAGAGAGTCATCGGTGGCGCAAAGCAACGGGCTCATACAAGAATGCGAATAGTCTCGGCATTGACACCTTTCAAACTGCCGATATCAACGGCCTGAGAATAGTCGCGTAACCAATTTCCAAAGTAGGTACGTTTGATAAGCATAGAAGTCCATTTCTTTCCGTGAAGGAAAGCGATCGTCTCGAGCATATCCTCAATGTCTGAAAATAATGTGAGCAACGCGATGTAACGGAATCGATATGGAGGGGTAATTTACCTCCATGGCGCCAGTTGTGACCTTCGACCTATGCGCGTGTCAACAGGAGGGAGTGAATTTGCTGTGGGCGAGGTCTAATACTGACCTGAGCAATTGAAGGAATGTTTCCAGCACCGAAGGCTTCAGCTTTGCCGGGAAGCAGGATGAGGCATACTGCGATCAGCAGTAACCACGAACCCCGCGGCATGGAGAATGACGGCATGGCAAGTTAGTGATGCAGCCCTATGGCGGGGTTATTTAGCAAGGGGCGTATTGCGAGTAGAGTCTAAAAGGTCCAGAGGATAGGTAACAAGATAAAGGACAAAAGTATGGTCGCAGCAAAAGGCCAAGAGGAGGTTTTAAAACTCGGTATGCCAAGAGAGGAGGAGAGTGAGTGTGACATGCAGATTAGGTAGTCGACCTAGTACCTAGAGCAGGTCACACTGATGACGGGATTTGTTGTGGCTGGGCTTGGAGTTCATTGCTAGGAGGGAGGGAGTAACAAGTGGCTCCAGCTTTCAGCTCCCGAAGACGATTCCTGATTAGCATTGGACGTGGCGCTTATTGGGCTGATGGGATTTCCGCTTCAGGCACATGCTCAGCAAAAGCCTAGGCTAAGATTGGGTAGCAAACGTTGGGCGAGAGGCCTCTCGAGGACTCGACTTTGACACTATTCCAGTTGTTGATTGCGAAGCTCAAACCCACTACTTGTGGCTCGGCAATTGAAGATGAGGCTCAGCCAGACAATACGTAAACATGTCTTGGCGTTTCAATTCCAAAGGCTTATTAAGTACTAACGTCCATCACCCACAGACCGGCCACCCC
>JABSSZ010000481.1:0-40811 GCA_013755755.1 Fusarium sp. NRRL 25184 | reverse complement strand
CACCCAGCCAAGGCCAGCCCACAAGCCCAGCCCGCAGCGCAGCGCAGCCCTGTCATGGCCCTGCCACTTTACGACACTAGGTCAATCCTAACGCGAACGCGGTACCAACTTTAAAGGGCAGGGCATTTATTTGCTGCACTAGTAGACGATACATTCATTGATTGACGACACGACTTTATTTGACCTGATTATTTCGTGTCCCCGCGTCAATTCTTGAGGACACCAAAACACGCCCTGCGACCTCGAGATAACGAACAGAGCCCGTGTTCAAATCTCGACCTTGCCATCCATCATCGTTTCGTCGTTTCAGCGTAGTAGTGCACAGCTGCTTGCCCGCCATGCCACCGTCGGCAAAGAGAGCCTCTAGGGCTCGTCGCGAACCGCGTAAAGCCGCGACGTCCAACGCAGATACATCACTAGGCGACGTCGAAGATTCCTCCCCCAGTCGTCCAGCAAAGCGTCGTAAGAAGGTCCGTTATCTTGTCTGCCGTTCCATTACCCACGGCAGCTGACATTGATCTTTCCGAGCAGGTCCAAGAAGATGAAGACCCCCCCGCGCCCAACGATGATCAACTGGTGTCGCAAATCACACAGCATCTCACAAGTCAGGAAGTTCAGGCCAGCAGGGATCACGCAAATGTCATACACGAGGCCAAGGGCGATGGTGTAAAAGCCTACGCCAAAGTAGCTGCTCAGGACTGGACCTTTTATATCACCAAGCTGAACGTTAACATAGGCCGAGCTCCCGAGACGTCACATAACTCTCAGGCCGTGGGCTCCGACGAAGACGAGTCCTATGTCCACATCGACTTGGGCCCTAGCAAGATGGTATCGCGAGAGCATGCTACCATATCATTCGATTCCAAGGACGAGAAGTGGTTCCTGCATGTCAAAGGCCGTAACGGTGCTAAGGTGGACAGCCAGCCCGTTAAGGCCGGACAGGCTCATCCTCTCACAAGCGGCGAAGTCATCGAGATTGGAAATGTCGAGATGATGTTCGTGCTTCCGTCCGAGATAACTCCACTGACTGTGCATCCCATCTATTTGCAACGTGCTGGAGTAAGTGTTCATACACCACAATCTCGTACTTCGCGTCGACAACCCCTCATTGCACCGGCGCCTCCGGAATACAAACGCCCAGGCACGCCGTCCTCGGCCCAGAGCACTGCCAAATCACCGGCTGCGAGCACGCCGGCCGTCATGGTTGGCGCTAATGGTGTAGATCTGAGCCAAGATGAGAACCAGCACATCAAGCCTCAATATAGCTATGCTCAAATGATTACACAAGCGATCCTGAACGCACCTGACGGGAAGCTGAATCTGAACGGGATCTATACCTACATCATGAACACATACGCCTACTATCGCCATCAACAGGCTGCTGGCTGGCAGGTAAGTTCTCGTGGCGGCTACCTTGCTGGGCCGTATACTCACTCACACTCGACAGAACTCAATTCGTCATAACCTGTCATTGAACAAATCATTTGACAAGGTTGCTAGATTAACCGATGAGCCTGGCAAGGGGATGAAGTGGCAAATTGTCCCAGAAGCAAGAGAAGAGATGATAAGAAACGCCTATCGCGTTGGCCGAGGCGGTCATCGTGGTTCATCTGCCCCCTCATCACCAAACCAACTTGCCTACATCACACATGGTCCAAGAGACATGGCCTCGAGAGAACCTCCCTCAGCCCGCAGACGAAGGGCATCCCCTCCGGCATCACCACAGCCACCTGGATCCTCTTTGCTAATTCCCCAGTCCACTCCTGATCGATCTTTTGGTAGAAACGCGACCATGATGATTGATGGCAGCCCATTGCCGCGTCCCAGGAAGACCCCAGCAAGAGACTCATCGTTTTCGGTGTACAATCCTCAGTCACCCACGCTCACATCTTCATACCAGGAGGACGGAGGCTCATTCGTCACCCCAGCACCGCCCAGGATGCACCCTAAGCTTGCTCCTCCAAGCACAGCACAGAGACCAAGTCAACACATGCCCACTAGCTCACCCGCCCCTTTCTGGAAATACGCAGACATAGGCAGCACACCCTTGAAACCTCTTGGTGGCTACGATGTCAGTCCTACCAAGGCTGGAGGTGTTCTTCCCCCGCAGAGTAGCAGTCCGCCAAGGGGAGACAAGTCACCTCTTAGCAGTCCGTCTCGACCTCAAAAGTCAAGTCCACAGCCTATTGCTCAACCGGCAGAAGCAGAAGAGGAGCACGGCTTTGATTTAACAAAGTATGTTTTCCCCGTCACTTGCTTGAGGCTGAGCTAACATAATCATCCAGGGGGTTTCAGAGTATCGGTGCGTATCATGCGCCAGTTGGCGGAGGGGCGTCTATCTTGCAAGGCCGTACTTAGGCTTCCTTTCTTCACTGGCGTTTCTGTTTCACGGGGATAAGTCACTGAGCCATGAATTGTACTAAGCTTTCGAGTACATGATGTTGCCATCCAAGGATGTTCACGACACTTATGAATGCAACGCGCCAACGAAAAGGCATCTCTCCCCAACTTACGTATCTTCATGACTCAACGGTCAGCTCAACGATTCACTCGATCTTATAGACCTTTCCGCACACTGGGGGATTCTAGCTCGACAGACAGACTCAAGAGCTCCCAAGTGTGAACATGTTATATAAGAGTGAAGATCATCTGGCCAATGGCCTAGAGCAGAGCCTTGGATATATACAAATGTTGAGAACGCGCCTTTTGATGCAAATACGTGTGATCGCGCCACCGTGCCGCCGACCTTACCAAACCCAACCAATGCAAGGGCCTCCTTGTTTTTGTGACCAAGCCACCCAGCTCCCACATGATTCATAATGGAATTCCCATGCTTTTTGTTTCACCATCTACTTTTACACGGCGGCGAGTCAAAAACTCGACCCCATAATAGCATCATAAAGAATTTCGTTAAATTGTCGGCCTATCGCGCTCCAGCCTGGCCTCGCCTCTTAGGGTTTCCACGGCCAGTTCGCTTCTTGGTCTGTTGATGTTCACCGCCCTCGATGAACTTGATAAGTTCGTCAATGCTGCGGGAGTCAACTTGTGAACCAGGTCCCGTGCGGCCGGGGACAGTAGCATTGGAAGCTGCCAAGCTTGAGGGATTGGTGGTAAACCGAACACCCGTTCGGAGTCTTCGAGCAGCAACGTCCTTAGCATGCTTGGCAATGTTGACAGCATTCTGAGTGAGCTGCTCCAACCAGCTCTCGGCCTCCTTGGTGTTCTTGTCATCAGGTCCAAGTTCAGCAAGGAAGACGTTGTAAGACTCTCGCATGCGAGTAACAGCTCCTTTTGAGTCGCGATCTAGAGCAAGAGCCTGAGCCAGCTGGAAGAGGAGGGTGGCAGAGTTGATCGACTGTTTGCCGAAAACAGACTCACATACGCGCAGTGACTCCTCGAACCAGAGTCGAGACTCGTGGTAAGCCTTGAGGTTCTGGAGCATCACAGCAGCATTGTTGAGTGTTGTGATGGAATCAGGATGATCAGGGCCATAAATGACCTTCCACATCTTTAGAGCGTGCTTGGAGTACACAAGAGCACCCTTGCTGTCACCAATCTGGTGGAGGAACAGGCTCAGGTTGAGGTAGTTAAGGAGAGTCTCGGCCGAGTCGACACCAACGGTTCTCTCAGCGACGATGATAGCTTTTCGAGCAAGGTCAACAGCAGCCTCCTTCTCATCGAGCTGGTAGTAGAGCATGGATAGGCTGTTGTAGACACGAGCGACCTCGGGATGCAAGATACCGTAAATCTGCTCGTGCAGGGAAAGGGATTCTAGGAGAAGCTCCTGGCCCAGTTTCTTCTGGTTTTGGAGAAGAGAGATACGGCCAGCCTCAAGCGCCTCTTCAGCGAGGGCGCTACGAGGGCACGAGTCCTTGATTAAAGGAACAAGGTCAATGACGTCTTCGGGGCTGAAAGTATGCACGTTGACTGGGGCGGCTGCCTCAACGGGAGAAGCCTCACGAGCCTTGCTCTTCTTCTTCTTCTTGCTGCTACCAGATTCTCCATTGGTCTGGCCGTTGGCGACAGGCTTCTCGACCTTTGCAGGAGCAGCTTCAGAAGCGGTGGCGGCAACCTCAGCAGTGAAACTGTAATCCTTGGCCAGAAGCTGAATACCAATCTTCAACGATACCTCACGAAGAAGCTGGACAGAGCGGACCTGGTTGTGCCACTCTTCATCGAGCTCATATCGGAATCGCTGGAGGATCTGCTCCTCAATGTTCTCCCGCAGACTCTCAGGTGTAACCTTCTCGAACGACCAGTCGGCATCAGTGTAGAGATTGCGGATGGAAGGATCGAGCTCAGCAACGGGCTTCCCATTGAACCTATGTCCAAGTAGACAGTTGAGGAGATGAGAAACAGCAGCAGGAACAGCAGGGACTGGTAGGTGTCTGAGGTAGACAGCAGAAACATGCTTGAAGGCTCGGGCAACCATATCCTGGACGCAAATGTCGCGCAAGCATCGGAGTCGGCCATCATTAGAGAGCTCAGCAACCTTACCGAGGTATCTCACGTTGATACCGCGCTTGTGTAGCAGTCGGCTCAATGACTGGCCATCCATGGGGAAGCTGATCTCGGACTCGGAAAGATCTTTGAGCAGGTCAGGGATAACCTGTTCGCGGAGATATTTTCCAGCTGCCCTAACCTCTTCCTCGTCAGCGGCAAACTCAGCCTTCTCTTCATCAGTCTGAGGAACCTGGCCACTGAAAGCGTCAGGATTAAGGGCAAACTTGAAGTCTGACAGGTTAGGCTGGTTATCCTCTTCACCCTTGACGTCACCCTCTGCAGCCTTGGTTTCACCCTCCTTCTCCTTCTGTTGTTCAGTTCGACGGGCAACCTCTTTATCCACCCACTGCTTCAGCTTGTATCGCGAGAACGAGTCGACAAGCTCAGGCCGGAGGACTGTCATGCGGTGAGGGTAGGCATCGCCATCCTCAGGAAGACCATCTTCATCCAGCCAAGCAATGTCGAGGGGGCTGATACGGTACAGATCCAAGACATACTTGCGGGCGTCCGTACCCAACAGACCCTTGGTCTCCACACTGGCCTCCAAGTCAAATCGCTTGCCCTCCTTGTCCCAAACAGGATGCTTCTTGACCTTCAGAGCCTTGGACAGCTGAGCAAAGCCGGGAGCAAATCTCTCATCAGCGGCGACGATATCTTTGCCGTCCACAGCACCGT
The DNA here is from genome assembly GCA_013755755.1 of Fusarium sp. NRRL 25184. Taxonomy (NCBI): domain Eukaryota; kingdom Fungi; phylum Ascomycota; class Sordariomycetes; order Hypocreales; family Nectriaceae; genus Fusarium; species Fusarium sp. NRRL 25184. Next base: position 35,633 of record JABSSZ010000481.1, on the reverse strand, counting down.
AGTCGATCTGGTTCTCACCAGGTTCGCGCTGCTTGAAAATACCAGGAACAATGCTCTGACCAACAATTCGCTTGCCAAGGTAGTCAACAACCACGGTAGCAGGAGTGAAAAGTCCCTCAATATCCAACTGGTTGACGAGCTTCACACCGGCGACATCCTTGCCAGTAGCGACACGAGCCGCCTCATCACCACCCTCGGAAGTGAATGTACCAACACCGTCAGCACCGAAAGAGAAGAAGATGTTGTTATAGACAAAGATCTGAGCATCTCTGCACTCTGTGGGGTTCAAAGGAGCAATGTCGCCACGTGCGACCATGACAGCGCCTCGAGTGGCAGCCTCATTATAATCGGCAAAGAGCTTAGAAATGAGTCGTTCTCGGAAGACACGATCCTGAACGGTCTCGCGAGGAAGTTCCTTCGCTGACTGGAACTCTTCATTCCAGTCTCGCAGAGTGTCGGTATTCTCGACACCATTAAGGAGGTAGGTCTCCTGAGATCGTGCAGGATCAGGAAGATGTGTGCAAAGTGTTGAGTTAGGAGAGGGAACCACCCAAGGAGCAGCGGGAATAGCGTTGGTGATTTGGAAAGTGGCGAGAGGGTCGCGTCGGTTGTTGTAGTCCTGGAGTTTTGTGAAGGACTCGGCGAAGGATGCAGAGACAAGCTCGATCAGGCTCAGCAAAGAGTGAGCTGACTGACCCTTGGGTGCCGGACGAGGGAAGGGATCGAATTTGGCGTTAGATGACTTGTTGACGAAGAAGCCCGAAACGTGAGAGGTGATCTGATATTGCTCGCCTTCGTTGGTGGAGACAACCAAGTAGAGCAAGTGGCCGCGCTGTCGGAGATGAGGAGGAGGAGGATTCCAGGAAGACAAGGAGATCTGCTTCACTGTCTTGGGAGCGGGCTCAGAGGGAGGAGGAACCAGCTCGGTAAGAGAGGGTATAGCCTGGAAATCGTAGTTCTGAATGGGTGACTCCTCCTCGGCCGACTCGTTGTTGCCGACGGCCTGTGTGGCGACAGTTTCGAAGAGAGACAGTCCCGGAAGAAGGCCCTGGGCCGTGTCGCATCGGTCTCCAGAGGCACCGATAAGCTCTCGAATGCGGACAAAATGGATGCGAGCTTCCTTCTCGGTATATGGGTCCTCCACAACGTGAAATTCGGGAGTGGTGCCGAGGTCAGGAATTTCAGAGAGGGGAATGAAGTCGTTGATCTTCTCACCGTTGAACTCGAGGTGGAAGCAAGTGTATTGGAATGCGGAGGGAAGGTCAATGATGGACTGTCGAATCTCGTGAACCTGTTCTTGAGAAGAAACCTGGACATTTCTTGTGAGCTTGAGATTTTGCAGGGGCTCGGTATAAGTCAATGACGGACCATAATCTGCATCTTGCTGGCATTGGCGTCAGGCAAGACGACGGTAAGGTTTATTAACGCTTTGAACCGTTAGATATCCATGTCGTTTATATCGTTAATCGGAGGGATAATTTTAGCTACCTTCAGCGCCAGCGTCAACTTCTTGAGCTTCGGCCTCCATGTTGGTCTCGGGCTCCTCGGACGCGGCAGCTGTGAGACAAATTAGCTCGGTTTAGTATAACAAAATCAGTACCAAGAACAAGTAAAACCAGTACAGCCAAAGCAAAAGCTGTATAATAGCTCCATCAATGACCGAGTTGAGGCTGTCGAGACCCCGGACTTTACAAGCGAGCATTCGACAAGGGCGGTCTAGCTTCGCACAAAAGGTTATACGTACCAGGCGCCTGAGCGGGAGGAGTGGTTTCCTCAGCCATATTGACAAGATGGAGTGTTTAGCAAAAGAAGAATAGGTAATGAGGGAGGAAGCCAGGCATGGGATATGCACTGGAAGGGTAAGACAATCAATTGAACGACGTTCGTTGAAAGAAGGTGGGAGTAAGGTAGTGACGGAGCGGAGGGGACGAAGAAAAAAATTGGACGCTCAAGTTGTGGTGGGTGCGGCGGCAATGGCCCGGCATTGCATTGGGTCCGGACACTGGAAGTACCCGGTGCTGAACACGCGACAGTGACGGTACTTTAGCCCTCCGGTGCCTTTTACGGTTAAACAAGGTATAGCCCGAGTAGAGAACATTAGGGCCCCGAAGCCGGTCGACCCCAGAGGGATTGACGGCAGCGCTAGACCAAAAGTAGATGAATGTAAATATTGGCCGATCTCTTTATGCTCCCTACCAACACCACAACACAACACAACATCTTCTTTGTCTTTAACTATCTTCAATTCTTTCTTTTGCTTGTTGATCCAATCGCCAAAACTCTCTTGGGCATCTAATATGTTTCTTGTTGCTTTGTTAGTACTCTAATATTAATTCACCTACTTCGATATCACCCGAATGCATCTATCATGGCTGATCTCCCATCCCCGTCAGCCCATCGTTTAATGAAGGGAGATCGCAGCAACCACCAACAATATGTACAGCCTTGGACGGCAGCAAGATGCCAGCGCCTACTACGGCAACTTCAGTGTCGTCTAGTTGCTTTAAGAAAACTGGTTAATGAGGCCCGGCAATCAGCTACAACAACAACAACCCGCACGAAACGGACGAACACGGAGCATGAAACAACGAAATCGTCAAAGAGAGTGCGGCACACCTATGGAGGACGCCGAGTAACAAAATATCAGTCAAAACCAAGCACTTCGCCTGTGTCGACACCGCCGCGCGCATTTCGCACTCTCGGCAGCATGAAGATTGAGCGTAGTCCTCCAGGAGCTGGGCGACTCGGGTTTACGACTCCAGTCATACGCAAGTTCAGATGCGACAATTTGACCCCTGAGACTTCACCCACAAGCTCAAAGCCGACGGCTACAGAATCAAAATCGCTAGTTGCAGAATTGCAATCACTCCGTCGAATTATCTCGGATAGTGAATATCGCATATACGATGCCATTTTCAGCTGGCTGCATGGCTTGCTGACCTCAACCGAACCTCTCTCCCAAACAGCACACCCGAAGTCGTTGCTAGGAATGTGTCTTCGCAGGATACCAGATGCGATAGTCGTGATAGAAGAATGGGATCGTCAGACTGCGGCCAAGGAAGGAAAAACTTTCAAGTGGCAATCATCTAAAGCATCGGCAGAACTCTACGATCAACTCGAGGGGTTTGGTACTTCAAGCCTGGGTTGGAAGCCCCTCAAGATTGTTGTCCGTGCGCATGCTCTATGTCTCTTGGCAACTGCTGTGACAGAAGGTCTCCTCGAACCTCCTTTTGTAAGACTGTTGGCCGATCTTTGTCTCAGTCTCAACTGTAAAGCTGAAGCCGCGAGACTTGTCTCAAGCCTGAGACTTCCTTTGGCAGCACCTCGTGGTACATCAAGCACCTTGATCGAGAGCAGTACGGTCCAGCCTCTAGGAGTTATAGTGAGAAGCTTGCAAGGTCGGGGAACAATCGGCCCATCATGGGACTGTCTCTCGAACCTTATCAACACCAAGAAGTTGTCTCCGACCTGGCTGACATCACGGGCGTTTCAGTCAGTATGGATGCGAGGAATTGAAATCCTGCTGCATTCCAGAAAACCTGTGCCCTCTGTCCTTGAGTTTATGTGTAATGCTCTAGACCAGCTTCTGTTGGACAATGGTAAAGCAAAGGAGACAGAGCAGCCTACAGAAGATCAGACACTGATCAGTGTTCTGGCCGCGATGACGGCAGCGATATGGACATTGGGTGTTAATATGAGTGATGAAGAGCCCTGGAAAGCTCACGCCATCCGACGGCTGCTTTTCACACTCGAAATGTGCGTGACACAGCAACGAACTCGTCGTGGGGCTTTTCGAAGCAGCGGATTTTTGACACTCGTTTTAGCCCGATTCTTGGCCACGAGTTTGATCGACGGGAAAGTGGGCAGTTTGTCAGCGAGGGATCTGGCGATTTACGACTGTATGAAACCGTTGGCAGCAAGAAACGGTTCCCCAACTCAACCTCAGTATCGACAAACTCTTTTGCTGGCCTGCTCTGTTGCACAATACCGGGGACAAGCATGTGGCCTGGCTTGCCACGACGTCTTGTCTGAGATTCGTACATGTTTAAATGAACTGAAGCTGCCTGATTGGTTTCAAGAAGGTCTGGCGTCCGACGGGGCCTTTGTTTTGGCACAGAAAACGAGGGACCTCCGAGATGTTGCTTTTGCTGAAAGATTTCCCACCGCTGGCAAGGGAACTCTCGAAACAAGCACGATGTTCTCGGGCTGGAAGTGGGAGGAAGGGATTGGCGAATGGGTCCTCCCCAGCCCTGGTAAGGAACGAGGAAGCGGGCTGAGACAGCGAAACCAAAGTCGAGACGGAACGAGCTACAGAACAGGCGCAGATCGTCGACCAGATAGTCGAGGCCGGACGACAGGCCTGAGTGGGAAGACGGGCCGCAATCTCAGGCGCAGAAACGACCAAGATAGCTCGGTGGGAAGTGACAAGGATACTGGCAATCATGATGATACGGACGACACCGACAGGGAGGATGAGAATGATACGAGCGCAACCAGCATTACGGATATTGACGAAGAGCAAGACAGCGGAGATGAGCTTGGCGAGTGTGCACAGATGGTGGACTACAGCCCCAGGAAAATATTGGGACGAACACATGGTAACGGCAGCGACAGAAGTAGTAGCGGAAATACCAAGACTGTGAAGAGAGTCAAGCGCTTGGATATTGCAAGGACCTGGCAGGAAAACAGGCCTGATAGAGTGGCTGTAGGAACACCATTGGCAGAGCCGGGAGAGGACGATATGGATGATGAGCTCAGCATACTTTGAGCTTGAAAGAAATCGTACTAAGTTAGGATGTAGGGATACGCAATCACTCTATTAGAGTTTCGATTTACGCCTTATCTGTTGTTTTGCTTTTCGTTTTCTTGGTGTTGGCGGCCAGGATCACATGCACATGTAATGAATTCGTCTCAGTGCTCGTCTCAGGCTTTAACTGGAGAATAATCCTCCGCCTCTCAGGAGCTGCAGAAACGGTTACGATAACATCGGTCATGGTGGGGCACAAGGCACTTGAAACCGCCATTCGATGTCATTGCTGGGTCAGGCTGGGTTCGGCTGGGAACAATATCTGGAGACTTGATGCGAATCAATGGTCCATAGTTTTACTGCACAGTATGCTTGCAATGCCGCTGAGCCGTGTTCAGTTGGAACTGGACCACGCACTTCCTTGTGAGGGCTACAAATGGAGTGTCCTCCGGTATAAGAGAGTTGGAAGACTTCCAAAATTAAGGTATTTATCGTAAAAGTACTAAAAGAGAGTTTAAAATTAGCGGGGCGTTGGAGTTTTAATAAGATCATAATCCCCTAATAGTCACTTCCTTACGTAGACACACTCGAACAGCCAGGAAACTGATTACCCAGAAGCTGGGAAAGCCCTTGTTTCGGAATCCCAGTTGTGCCCCGCGGTGCTAGGATATCAGATGTCCTTCCGCCACTCGGAGACAGCGCCACAGTTATCTCCCCTGTTCAATGCATCGTGTCCCGCGCAATTGCAACGCAGACGCTGACTGGGCCAGTTCACTCCAGTTCGCTAGTAGAGCCGCCGGGGGTTCCTAGGTTGAGCAGGTTCGCCCAATGACAAGGTCAGGTCAGGCAATCTCGAATGCCTCAATGAATATCTTGAAACTAGATGCCCCTGAGACTACAGGCTAGGCCGAGTGGCCTCGCAGCTGGTCACTGGCAGATGGGCCCCTCAGTGGGATACTCAGGGATGGGAAGCGGGATACTTACAGCTGATGGACTGGGCTGCAAATGGGAGAGCAAGGGACGCTGCATGGCCACTGCTTCTACGAAAAGCCTACACGCGGCCTTGAATATGATCTGCTTGAGCCATGATTGCTGGGGAATTTATTATTGACCCAATTTATCTCGCAAAATGCCCCCTGCTCATTCTTGATACTATCCCTCCCTTGGCCTCCGCAATCGTTTTTTCAAAACTCTTCCTTGCCTTGTCTTGTTTCGTCAACCTTGACGTCTTCAGTTCATTCCTAAAGAAGGCGTAGGAATTGTTTGTTTCGGAGCTGGTTTCCATTCAGACACACACTCTCTGTCGTCCATTCATTCATTTATTCACCGTCGGCTGTTGTTGTTGGTGTTGTTGCGGCTGCGGCTACATTACGGTCCCTTGGCCCCATCACTGACAGCGCCCTCTCTCTCCTTCTCTCTTCTCTTTCTCTTCGCCGCCGCTTCTTCGATCATTCGACTCGATTCCTCCAGGGGAGGTTTTTCTTTTCTAAACCTTTCACTTCAACACCTCGATCTCATTGTTTTTTTTTTTTTTGTTCTCGGTCTTTCCCTCTTTCTTCAGTCGCAATGAGTGCCGGAAACTCACTGCTGCCGCGAGGCGGTTATGAGCTCACACCTGAGCAACAACTCGCTCAAGAAATCGCCGAAACCACCAACGGAAATCTCTCCAAGTACCTCATGATCGTTTGTGGTGCTGTCTCTGCTGCTGTTATCGTCTGGAAGGTCTGCGAGCGAATTATCCGACTAACTCGACATGTTTCTTGCTTGAACAACGACAAGCAGCGCTACTTCGCTATCCCCAACCAGAAGTTCGCTGCCCTGAAGCGCCACCTTCTTTACGCTCCCGTCTTCAGCAAGCGCCACAACCGCGAAATCCAGCTAAGCAAGGCCATCAACGTTGGGACTCTACCCACCCGTTTCCAACTGCTTTTCCTCGTGTCCTATTTCGTCTCCAATGTTGTTTGGTGTGTTATCGACATAGACTATTCCGCTGATATGGCCACCGCCTGCGGTGTCATTCGCAACCGCACTGGTGTCCTCTCAACTGTCAACATGGTATGGATTGAATTGAATTGCATTGCATTGCATACCTATTAAGGATCGCCAAGCCAATGCACTTTATGGTGCTTGGCTTAGGTTGTCCCAAATCTCACTAGTACATCACACTAACCTTGTTCCATTTCAGGTCCCTCTCTTCCTTCTGGCTGGACGAAACAACCCTCTCATTCCCCTCTTGAACATCTCCTTTGACACCTACAACCTGATCCACCGTTGGTTTGGCCGTATTGTCATTCTTGAGGCTCTCGCTCATACCCTTGCCCACTATGGTAAGAACGGTTGGGTCTTCACCCCTCCCGCAGGCAACTTTATCCTTCCCGGCTTTATTGTAAGTCCCTTCAATGACATTTATTAACGTCGATCACGTAAATAAAAATTTACTAACAGCTTCTAGGCTACATGCTCCTTTGTCTTCCTCGGCATCCAGGCCTCCAGTCCTCTTCGCCATGCCTTTTATGAGATCTTCAAGGCTCTCCACATCCTCGCTGCCACCGCCGCCGTTGTGGGACTGTACTATCACTTGTCCGCGTCCCCCGGTCTGTTCAAGTGGCTCTGCTACGTTTATGGTGTGATCGCTCTCTGGAGTTTCGACCGAACCTATCGTGTTTGGCGTATCATTCGTTCCCACGTTGGAGGTTCGCGCTCCCGAACCATTGTCGAAGCCCTCCCTGGAAATGCCGTCCGATTGACCATGACTCTGGCTCGCCCCTGGAACGCCGCCCCTGGACAACACGCCTATCTCTACATGCCTGCCATCAGCTACTGGCAATCCCACCCCTTCTCCGTCGCCTGGTACGATGGGGTCGAGGATGTTAAGAGCGACCGATTAGCCACTACTAACCAAGATCTTTTGGCCATGCAGCAACAACGAGTTTCTTTCATCATCCGAGGCAGAACCGGCATGACTGATAGCCTCTTCAAGAAGGCAGTCGCTGCCCCGGGAGGTCGTTTCGAGACGAGCTGCTTCGCCGAGGGCCCTTATGGTGGACACCACTCTTTCGACTCTTACGGTACCGTGGTTCTCTTCGCCGGAGGTGTCGGCATCACTCACCCCGTTCCCTATATCAAGCATCTTGTTGAGGGCTACTCTGAGGGCACTGTCGCGACTCGAAGGATCTTGTTAGTCTGGACCATTCAGACTCCCGAGCATCTGGAGTGGATCCGCCCCTGGATGACTGAGATCCTGGGTATGGACAAGAGAAGGGATGTTCTCCGAATCATGCTTTTTGTGAGCCAGCCTCGCTCGACCAAGGAAATCCACAGCCCCTCGTCGACTGTTCAGATGTTCCCTGGACGACCCAACATCAACACTCTCTTGGGTATGGAGCAAGAGCACCAGGTTGGTGCCATGGCTGTTACAGTCTGTGGCCCTGGTGCTCTCAGTGACGAGGTCCGCCTGGCTGTTCGAAACCGCCAGGATCGATCCCACATCGATTTCATCGAGGAGGCGTTCACATGGTAAGCCTGACAGCGTGTATGAGGTGTTTGGGAGTTTTGGCATTTCCTGGCTAGTCCAGTCCATAATTCCCGGCTATGAGCCACAGCACTGGCTCTCATTTCTGAACTCTGAGAGTTTTCAGGGATTCGGATGTTTCCAGTCCAACTTTGGACATCTTGCGAAGCAATGCTCAATTTTGAGATCAATTTCATGTATTGTATTTTAGATCGAGGTGTATCTACGCTCCTTTTCTGTCCTTTTGAGGACCAGCACTCAATAGCACTGAAACAAGTAACGGCCATAAGTGTGTCTTGTACTAAATGTGACGGGACTGATGAATAAAGGTACAAAATTTCATCAACAGCAATAAACGTTACGGTCGGGCTGACTAAGTTTGATGAAGGCGTGCTCATAAAGAGGTGTTGTTGAATGATAATAAGACAAGTCTTTGTTCTCAAGTTATCAAGGGCAATAGGGTTGAGATGTTTTTCACTTGCTGTTCAATAAGGTAGTCATCAACCAAGACATACTAGTTTGAAGTGCATCATCCACTATTTGCACTAGACCATGTTGGATCTGTGTCTGAACGTGACATTGATCAAGTGACTTGTGTGCCGTCTAGGCAGATGACCGAAAGCGCCGACTCCGATCTCTCCCTAGGTAGAGATTGCCGTCATTTGACCCAGCGCTGAGACACTCCAAACTTGTGTTCCCTGACGAAATTGGACACTGGGCGCAGAAGCTCTAACAAATATGGATGGGAGGCTGGAGTTGATTGCAATTGATCTGAGCAGGGAATGAAGAGCCGATAACAGCTTTGTGAATTGTGATACGGCAATAATTATGCACATGTCACCCTCCGAGAAGTCTGGTGGCTGGGATCTCGCTTGTCTCACTGCGACCCGCATAAACTAATCCCGACTCTCCACCAAAATTCAAAAGGTACATCGGCTTGGCTCGAGCATGTACCTCCGAGCTAACGCGTAACGCGTAGCACTCATAAGAGGAGACGTGAGATGGATCTAAGGGCTAATGCAGGTAGTGCATGCATTTAGTGAGGCGACGACTCCGCATTCGGGTCAAGTATCTGAACCCTGCATTTGCATAGAAGGTGCTATGGCTATGTACCTCAACTCCGCCTTCTATTAGGTTGGAGCTTATCAGCTCTTTGTTCTTATCAGCTCTGGCTGACCTTCTCAGCCGTCTCATCCCCCATCTTGCACATTCAACCTTTGAATAACATCAACCACTGAAGTTCGGCCGTCAGTAATCGGTCATCTCTTCAACATGGCGTCTAGAAGCCTCATCCCATTTCTCGTAGCCATGATGCTGCTCACAGGTGTTTGCAACACCTTGTTGACTAAGTATCAGGTATGACGACATGCGCTGCGCATCCGCTGTTCCGCCATGTTAGCAGAGCTGTAACTGACTCACCTCTCCATAGGACAACCAATGTGTTCGAAACTGTGGCCCCGATGACAATTCAAGGAAGCGCGCTTTCTTCAACCAGCCGGTTCTCCAAACCGCGCAGATGTTTATCGGCGAGATGGGCTGCTGGCTGGTTGTTGGCCTCATGGCTCTCTGGCGACGATTCAAGGGTTCTGCACCCGAAGACCGAAGCTACCAAGCTGTTGATACCGAGGAAAATGGCGATGCTGAAGCTGCGCCCCAAGCCGACGATCGCACTAAGCTCCTTCACACTGGCCCATCCATCTTGAGGGGTTACCGAGTTACCTTACTTGCTCTGCCCGCTATTTGCGACATCTGCGGTACCACGCTTATGAACGCTGGACTTCTCATGGTTGCTGCATCGATCTACCAGATGACACGAGGTGCTCTCGTCTTGTTCGTCGGTCTCTTCAGCGTCGTCTTCCTCAAGCGACACTTGCACCTCTTCCAGTGGCTATCCCTCGTTGGTGTTGTTCTGGGTGTCGCAGTCGTTGGTTTGGCGGGAGCTATTTGGCCAGACGAGAAGCCTGAGAACTCCATTGCACAGCCCGAGGAGGACTCGGCTACTGACGGAGGTCTTTCAGACGCTGCCAGAGCCATTGTGGGTGTTTTGCTTATCGCTGGTGCCCAGATCTTTACAGCCACCCAGTTCGTCCTCGAGGAATATCTCCTGGAGAGATCTACAATTGACCCAATCAGAGTGGTCGGCTGGGAGGGCATCTTTGGTTTCAGTGTCACCCTCCTCGCTATGCTTGTTCTGCATGCCACTGTCGGCTCCACTGAAGCTGGCAAATATGGATATTTTGACATTGTCGAGGGCTGGCGCCAGATGACCGAGAACAAGCAGGTCCTCATTTCTAGCTTTCTCATCATGATCAGCATTGGGTGAGTATCTCGTCGATCAGATTTGGATAACCAAACACTGACATTGCTGCTAGTGGCTTCAACTTCTTTGGCCTGTCCGTTACACGAAGCGTCAGCGCTACTTCTCGATCTACCATCGACACTTGCAGAACCCTGTTCATCTGGATCGTCTCCCTTGGCTTGGGCTGGGAGACTTTCAAGTGGCTCCAAATTGTCGGTTTCGCCCTGCTTGTTTACTTCACCTTCTTGTTCAACGGTATCGTTCAGCCTCCTCTGGAGTTCCTCAAAGTCCCAGATGAAGAGATCGAGGAGCTCTTGCCTGAGGAGCCCATTGAGCACCGTTAAGTGAAGCACTCTGTCCCGCGACACTACATCATATCATGTTGGGCCAGAGTTTTGGAATCAGCTGCATGTTGGAACGGCGTCTGGGTTTGGAGTATAGGATTAGTCGAATAGTTTATCATATTGAAATTCAGCTTCAATGGCTCAGAATCATAACTATCTCTGGTTTCTCCTTGTCATGGTCAAAAGCAGTGTGTAGGCCACCCAAAAATGCATTCAACGCCTGTGCATCCGATATCCAGATAACGCCTGAGACAAAAGTAGCCAACGATTACGCTGGGAGGTGCCTCGACTGCCAGGCCTCAAGTAACATTGCATAGCAGCTCAGCCTCAAGAATAAACTTGCCCTCCTTGTACTTCTCTGAAGATTCGTAGGCCTTATCGTACTTCCATCCAACGGTCTCCTTGCACTGACGGCATGTAATATCACGGACTACGTGTCGACCGGTCGTCATGTTACGTTCGTTTGGAGGGCCCGTCTCGATATTGACGACGTTGTGAAAGAGGTAGGCCTTGCCATGTTGACCACGGAAATTCTGGTACCGGCATCAGCGGATAGGAATCTACAGGGGAATCAAGAGTCTGGAGAGTTTGAGAATAACATACACGGCTGATAATATCCTCATGGTTAGCAAGATGGGCCTTGCATGTCTTGCAGCCGTAGATCTTGCTGCTATTCAGGTAGGTATTGTAAGCCAGCCCCATGATGCGGGGCCCTGAGGCAGACGATGGGCGATGCCAAACCGAAAGAGTGAGTATTCGAGGTATTTATATACTGATATTGCGCAAAGTTGAAGTTGTCGAGATGTACCGTGAACTTGCTGCGTGTGTCTAAGTTGAGAAGGGAAAGTTAAAGGAACAGTGGAGAAGGCTCACGATAGGTCACGGTAGGAATGGCACGTCATGAGGCCGGAGTTAGCTAATGCGGGTACGTCCCTCTTTAATAGTGAGGCGGAGGCCGGGGTTAGGTGAATGGAAGCGGGGTCTGCCTACTCCATCAACCGTACAGTATAATAGTCAGATAAGAGAATCTCGGCCTTGCTGAGATAAAGTTGAAATGGCTGTATATCACAGCCTTCAGAAAGCCTCATAGAGCCTTGAATGATGTCTCGACGTCCATTGTTGGTCTAATTTTCATAGATTTGGCGCAGCAGTGAGTAACCGATAAGGCCAAGGAGATCATGAGAACTGGTAGCCTCATCGAGTGCGGTCTGTCATATACACAAACAACTATCCATGAACGTACATATCACGAAGAATAGCTAAGGTAGGTAATTTGTATCCCAAACTATTTTATATGTGCACGATATGGTTACTCTATCGGCAAGCTCACCCAACGCCTGTTGCTACTGTAAAGCGCACATGCATGAAATCAGTGAAACCACCCATTACAATCAGTAGCCAACCAAGGTTTGCCATTTACGCCTGGACATGTCGAACAGATATGCAACAAGAGTATCACTTCTTTGCCTTCTTTTTCTTCTTTGCTTCCTCAGCAGCCAAGTCTTTGTCCTTGATATTGTTGTAATGCCACACACCACGTTCCCGATCTTGTTGTAGTAGCTTCTGGTCTTCTTCTGAAATGGGGACACCTTCAATGCCCTTAACTTTCTTCCCCTCAAGAAACATGACAAGCCCTCCGATGGCCGCGACAATACAAGCCAGTGCTACAAAAAGACCTGTAGACCAACTGGGACGATCGTAACGGTTAAGGCCCCACATGAATCCGGACAGGACGCACTGCAGAAACGTGTTCCATACCATCAGCCAGATGACGGCGTCCATTCTCGTGATGGGTGTTGGCGGGGCGCGCACGCCAGTCAGCGGAGCGTCGGGGATCTTGTCTTCGGGAAACGGACAGGCGAGTGATAAGGCTAGTTCAGGCGCAGACGAAATATTATGGGGCCCTATTTGAGGATCAATCTGATCGGACCCTGGGAGACGGAACCATCCTCGGTGAATGCCTGCCAATCGTCGAAGTGCAACTTCCTTCTTCTGGAACCGATACTGAAGCAGGAAATACAGATCACGGAAGCGCCATGGAGCAAGACCAAATCCTGTAACACAGAAGAGAGCATTCAAAATCTGGGAGTCCCACTCTATCCACTTGCGCCTGGGGGAGTTGATGTCGTTGCAAGTCGGAACGCACATTGCGGGTGAAGCATTGCTAGATAGCTTGTCAGCATGGCTGGCCTTGAGTAAGAGAAATACAGATCATTAACTTACCAAAGCAGCAAGAAAAGCATTCCGCCCCACGCAACGACGTTCAGACCGTATACAGTAACAAGAAATCCGGTTGGTGTTCGTACATAGTTCCAGAAAGCGATCAGTCCAAGTTTTGTCGACTGTCCAAACGAATGCTTTGGTGGGAAATGATATCCATTGTCGAAAGGAGCCGCGGCGGCAGGCTCACCAGTCAAGTTTCGCCTGGGGAACGCGACATTTGCATTCGCCTTCTCTTCGGGCGGCTCTTCGTTGACAGCTGGGAATGTGCTCTGTCTGGATGTGTCCCCAAGGGACTGGCTTGTTTGCATCGGTATCGAGGTGTCTGATGGCCTTCGCGCCACAGTCTGTCGCGAGAATATGGATGCTGCGATGGTTCCTGTAGCGGCCATAAACCCTTCAGGGGGGCCGGAAACTTCGAAACTTTGGGAGACTCTGCGGAGACGACCACTTAAAGATGAAGAGGCCGCTGGACGATTCTCAACGAGAGATGAAGAGTCGGCGTTTATGTTTGTAGGGTTGGGGTTTGGTGACGCATTATCGAGGCTTGGAAAGGGTTCGGTATCTGTGCCATTATAGGAAGGTTGCCCAGAGTTTGTCATGGTGGCTATGCGACTTGGCGACCCTGGATTGGGCGCCTGAAGAGCTGTGATCGAATGACGAGTATTAATATTGTGAGAAATTGATGCTTGTTTCAGTGAATCAAGACGTCTATACAGGTACTGATGTAAATATGTAATGAGAATGGAATGCGATTGTGATCCACATCAACGTGCCTAGCAACGGTGGGACATGCCCATTTATCTAGATCCTCTCAGGGTCTAATGCTAACGTGGATGGATAGTGGATGTCAATCACCACCGAGCTACTCCGTACAACCTACCTTACCTAGGTGTCTAAGCACTGAAGCTACTGACGGTTCACGGCAATTCCGGGGGGGTCATCATTGGTCGATCACAGGCAAAGCGAAGTTCCCGCTGAGACACAAAAGTCTAAACGACCCTAATTCTCATGGAACATGTGAATAAACGAAAGTTCACTTCGTTCTCGTTCAATCATGAAGGTCCGTCGGACGTGCATATACCCACTCCCCACTCAAAGGTATTGCTATCCACCTTCAGTCGATCCATAAAAAAAAGTTAATCTTTACCTCTCCGTATAAGCTCTAGAATCTCCATCAACCTCTCTCACAACGGGTTTTCAGAAAATCCTCACCAATTTCTCAAGCTCGGATCTTTCTTTTCCTGACCGCAGAGCGGCGCCTCGCCCTCATACGCATATTTGGCTTCCGTGCATACACTGCCTCTTGTGATTGGTCCTGATCCGTATCAAATTTCATCAATCGCCTCCCTGGGCTCTCATTACGTGGACATCATATAAGGGTCAGCAATAATCATGCTTGACATGGATCCCTCAAGTGACCCGGTTTCAAACGTCACTTCAACAGTTGTATACAACCTGCAATATCAGCACGATTGGGTCTCCCTCAAAGTCCATGAAACGACAGCTCAGCGACCTCTGATCAGAGGTTTGCCGCCGAAACGGCTCTACACCCACCCTGATGACCAGATCGCTGCTCTGGAACGTGAGAGGGCCACCGGAGAGCCTCTGGATCAGACACCAGAGCTTGAGTGGGTGTTGGCAGTGCATCCCGAAGAGAAATGGTGTATCAAGAGATTCTCAGAGATATTTGACTCCATCGAGCGCAATGGCCCGCGAGAGAAGAGGCTTGTTCTGGCCATCGTGCATAACGATTCCACGGTTGTCTACTATCTAATGCATGAGGGCATGGTCAAGCCTCGACAAAACTAATCGTCGACATCTTAATCCGGGCTTGTCTTTTGCATTAAAATGTGAATACTACTTTCTGCGTCCTACGCTGCTCAAAGAGAGTGTATCCTTCAGGAGCCTGTGCGAGCGGCATGATATGGTCGAACAAGAAGCTTAGGGTGATGTTAACTGTTGAAGCATCTCCAACGGTAACTCAAAAACTCACCCAATCTGGTCTTGCTTCTGCTCCAGCAACTTGAGAGCTTCGTCAAAGACGCTGCGGACTGGGCAGCGACCCATCTGCACTCGAATGTTCTTTCTGCAACAAGGTCAGCCAGTCAGTTCTCTTTTCGGACCAATACACAAAGCATCCCAAGACGTTACATACGTATACGCATCGTCGCCCGTCCACGGAATCTGCATTGTGATGTTAGCTCCTGTCCCCGGCCAGCGTTTTGTTCTGCTATCATACCTCCTCGTTGTGGACACCAATGCTACTAATAGCACCAAAAGGTCGCACTATATCGAATGCAGTCCTCAAAGCTGGGGACTGGCCAACAACTTCGACAACCATATCTGCGCCTCGTCCTTCTGTCGCCTCCTTTATTCTAGCTTCCAGCCCTGCTCTATCTGTCTCAAAGTTCAGGGGCTCAGCACCCAGTTTTCGAGCTTGCTCCAGGCGACTGTAGACACTATCGATGGCAAAGAGGTGGCGAGGCTTGAAATGGGTGGCTGCTAGTATAGCACAAAGCCCAACAGGGCCACAACCTATGACGACTAGTGTGGCATCTTGAATGTTCTGGGAAGGGATCAATTCTGCTGCGCTCTTCACACCATAGAATCCGGTGGGAAAGATGTCTGCCATGAGAAGGAGAGCCTGGTCTGAGATAGTCCCCGGGGCCTTGACGGCAGTTCCATCGGCCATGGGAATCCTAACGTACTCGGCTTGTCCTCCGTCAAGAGTTTCACAGCCGAACAACTGGCTCTCAACGCAACGGGCTGAGCAACCATTGTTGCAGAAGAAACAGTTGCCGCTGCAGTTTCTTATGAGCACGAATACCGGACGGTGGAGGAGAGAGCTCACCAGGAAGCTGTAAAGGGAGCAACGACCTTGTCACCGATGTTGATTGTCTTTACAGCTGACCCAATCTGGACGACCGTTCCGGTGAACTCGTGGCCCATGATGAAGCCAGTATCTGAAGGCTGATGACCACGGTAGATGTGAAGTTCCCTGGGGCTCTAGTTAGCAAATGGGACATCATGTTGAGGGATAATGACGCCCTTACGATCCACACAAGCCAGCGGCATGAACTTTGATAATGATATCCCTCTCATCTCGAACTATATCGAGTTAGCTGTAGTCGAAATAGCCCTCATTCAATAATGATAGATAGGTCTGAAGCTGGGTGACTCGCCAACTTACTCTGAGGCACTGGCCTGTCCTGCACTGATATTTTATACAGACCATCGAAAACCACGGCCTTCATGGTTGATGGCAAAGACATGATGTTGGTTTACGGGTTTGTAAAGGCCATTAACAATGATGTTAGAGTGGTTTAGACAACTGACTACGCGGATGGTTGCCTGTGTTGGCGCAGATTGTACAGCAAACTCCTCGCGAAGGGGGCTAGTTGCTTCGAAAGAAATACCAATTGAGTTGTTGTAACTTCACTCAAAGATCAAATACATTAGTAGTTTTGTGAGGACCGAGGTGGGGTTGCGTGTTCCGCCATCGGCGCAAGATAGCAGGATTGTATCCGTATTGTAGTGGGGTATCATGATAAACCCGTAACTACTCTGCATGTTATGGGTTGAAGTTTGAATGTGAAGTGTGCTTAGACTAATGGGAGTTCTCAATTTGTGTCCATGAAGGCGATGAGCTTGGCGTTTATACAGTACAGTCAATACTCTGTAGAGTCTAGAGAACTACGAACTATGGTTGGCGACCCATGGTGGCTACCTAAATATACCTCTAAGACTTGGGATGAATGCTACTGGAGCAGTTTCTGCGGGCCAAATTCGGTATCTGGTGGTTATGAAACGGGACATAGAGGAAAGACCATGAACTGAGCTCAATGATCTGAATACCTACTGTTATGAGTTGGATACCGAGCATTAAATAGTTAGATACTTGTGTCCTCAATGTTGAATGCATAATACTCTGTAAGTACTACTCAAATCTATCGTGGTCTTGCAACTTCTCATGTGGTCGGCCAACTACCATGGGGTAACGAGTCAGTCACAGCAAACTTCAGGCTAAGACCCGGGGCACCCTCGACTAGGCCTAGACAGTTAATTTGAGTGTGCCTGATTAATGAACAAAGTCAATCATTGGCTAGGCTAGAGGCTGACTGACACTTCTGCCCAATTTCGATAATGGACGGGAGGAGCTTTTAGAAAGAAGCATGTAACCGTGATGTGACAGATTCACTGCGTCATTTAAGTCGCCAGTTTCTGTCAGAATTCTAGAACAAAACCAAGCCCCATCAATCAATTGTCTTTCTCCTTAGTTTACCTACATACCCTGCTACTGTACCCAGGTAAGCAAGCAAACACACATCGAGTCCTCGCTTATTTTACCTTGCTTGTTATTGTATTGAAGTCGCCAAGGGTGCTCGCTTGCTTGCTATCAGCTCCCGCGGCCGGCAACGCAGAAGCGGTCATGGCATGGTCATTTCAGTTCCAGGATGAGAGAGAGCCGCTTTTTGTGGGCAAACTGCGGAGGGTCCAATGACAACAAAAAAAAGGCCCTTTTTTCTAATCTTGCGACTCAAGAGAGCCCCAGTCGAGACACGGACAGTGCGTGATATTATCCGATACACTGTATCCGAATACCCCACAACCTGAAGGGGCACGCACTTTGAGGTTATCCACTTTTGTCCAAGTATCCACTTCCCCTCGTCCTGCGGCTGGGGCAGTCTCCGGGGTTAGCCAATCAGACTGCGATTCGCAGAGCGGGACAGTCCGTTAGAGGGTGTTGAGTGCGCGAGATATTTATCTGACGGACAATGTCAGACGAGGCGGCTCTTTTTGGCTCGGCACAGATCATCACGCCTAAATACTTCCGAACGATCACGAGGTCATTTTCAAGTCTGCCAGATGAGAAGATATCAACGATGAAAAGGACATACAAGACCAAACGACGAGTCGAATACCATTTCGAGAACTCATTATCTTACCTGACACACTAAGTAAGTCTTTACCCATTCGGCCTCATGGCAATGCATCACATACACGTCGACACGGCAGTGGACGTTGAGGCTTAGACGGGTGACCCCAGTGGGGTATCAAGAGAGGGGGAGGGAGGCCTCGGCGGACGCATCCTGAATTTTAACCTCTCCTTTTGGCCATGACTTACTCAAGACTTGAGGCTGTAGCGAGCACTCCGTATACCTGAGACAAATGCGACAACATAAAGACAAATCTCAAGTAAGAGAGACTCTCGCTGCAGTTCAAGGTGAGGCTCATTTTGTGGTTCAAGTGGCATCCAATCCATATCATCGAGGTCAGTCCGTCCGTCACACAACCTTGATGTATGTCGGTCAAGCGTGCATGGGTAATAAAAGAGGACTCAATAAAAGATCTCGCTAAAGACACACTACTTTGGAAATGATCCAATTACTCACAGAATTACCCATAATGGCGCTGTCGGGTGGCCTGCACTAGCACAGAGGAGCACCAAAGTCAACCATTCAGCGGAGAGACTGCTCAGACATACGACGGACGTACCGAGTTCTGTTTCTGTCATCAAAATTTGTGCCCGCCCTAGGTCCCCAAGTCCGTCCAGTCCAGCCAGTGAAGGTCCAGGTCCAGTCCCCAGGTTCAGGACTCAAGGGCCTGCCAGGCCAGCCGCAACAGCAGAGCCCCATCTCGGACCCCCCTGTCCTCAGCCGACCTACCACATGTTACAGATAACCAAGGGCCGAATATTTACCACCTTTTACCCCATCCCGCATCTTCCCCATGCCATGCTCCTGCCGCCCTTGAGTTTGAACCCTTCTAACCTAACCTTCCCGAGACCCCAGCCCCGGCGAGTCCTCTCCTCACCCAGACCCTTCCCAGGGAAAGTTCTCTTCCCTTCTTTCCCACTCACTTCCAGTCCTTCCTACCTAATCCAAGCATCAATTCGGGGCGTAGTTGGCACTGTGTTGTACTTTACTGTGCAGTACTGACTGCCCGTGCCCATTTTCCGTGTCTTGTAGCCTCCCCCGTCTCCTCTAAAATGGACTACTCCTCAAACCCCGTAACATGGTGTCAACAAGTGGAGGCATACTCCATACTCACTAGGAAGGAGCAGGGCCATGAGCAGTAGTAGCCTGTGCAGGTTAGCAATGTACTGTACATGGACAGAAGGTAAACTTAGTAAATACATTCAATCCCCCGGATTTTTTACTTTGCTCCGCACTCTTCCTTCTGAAATAACTCGGTACATCGAGTTTGCTCATGCGTATCTGGATCCCGCTATTCACCTCTCAGCTGTTACCGTAATCTTATATATACGGCACGGTACAGTACTTCATCTGGCTGCTGTGCTGTACATACCTTAGTAGTACCTACCTACCTGACCTACCTTACCTCACATATCGACGCCTCAGGTCTGACCTTGAGGTTAATCTTGCCAATCAAAGAGTCCCTTTCCAGTATCATCTCACTCGGTCTTACTACTACTGGTCACATCCCCTGGGTCAAACGACAACGGAATATCTAGCGATTCAACTCCGCTTCTCTTTCTGTGTGTGTTATCGCGCAAGCGCTCATTTGGACGGCTATCATATCTACAAAGGCTGCACTGCATCCCCCAAATAGCGCGCATTACCACGGCTAGATTTACCACCGTATTTAGCCACGCTCTTTTCGCATTCAGCCTGGCCCTTCAAGTTCACCGCATTTACGCCGCAAATCCCACCTAACCTGAGCTTACAGCCATACTCGCGACTCACATCCGACCTCAACCTGGACGACTTACCGACGCCAAGAACTTTACTGTTCTCATTTTGACGCCGCCTTGGTGGCATTTGTTGCTCATGCTGAGCGACCAACGTTAGTATACGAATATTCGCTGGCAAGTCGTCTGCCCAGAGTTGTGCGCGTACATCTGCTTCCAATTCCACGATATCATCATTCGACCAATTCTTCTTTTCGCATCCTCCGACTCACCAAGCTTTCTTTGGTTGTGCAGTTACCGTTCGAGTCGCACTACGGCCATTCACCAGGCGCAAGATCCCGCCGACTGATCAAGAGCTCCCGAACGCTTTAAACCCCCCCCACGAGGGGCCATGGCGAGTTGAGCAACCACCGTCAACGCGACAAAGATGACAACAGCTACGCACCACCAGCACCAACCACCACAACCCCATCTCGGCTTCGTCGTCGATACATACGACCCGGATGACGTGGTTCCTCGAGGAAGCCCTCTCATGACCCCGCTTCGTCCAAAGCTCGAGCCGTCTCCAAGTCCTCCCCCAGATATTCCTGCAGCTCAAGTCAGTCTGAGTCCCACCTCTATCGACGGTCGCGGCAAGTCTAATCGCCACAAGGTTCGTCCCACTTCTGGGGATGCTGTCCTAGTCGCATATCTCGACAATGGACGCGATCCCGATATAGCACGAGAAGCTGCCCGCGAGAGTCTTCCAGGCGACGAAGACTTACCGGATGAAGAGCCACGGCGAGAACGGGCTGTCGACGGCAATCTCATGAGCGGGCCTCTGCTCCAGCACCTGGCCGCTGACGCTCTACAGGCTGCTTCTATTGCGACAGCACCGCCGTCTCTCGCCGCCTCGGTCCCAAAAACGATCCCCGATATATCTATACCGACTGGGCAGCTTTCTATCCACGACGAGCCCCCGATCAACGGTTTGTCTGCACCGCGATATATTTCCGGCAACAGAGTCACGTCACCACTGATCTCTTCCTCCAATGGACCCTTGCCACCGCTTCATCATGGAGTTCGTGCACCAGCAGGCGAGTCCAAGGAGACTCTTCCATCACAGTCTCTCCCGTCTCTTCGTTCGACTTTTGGTGAGCTCCGAGACTTACACCCAGAGCGTCCATCCGAGCAGGATCTTGGCCGTGTCCCTCCAGGTCTATCCTCTACTTTCCCTACTTCTCCAGCTGCAAACTTGGGGCACAGGTTTAGTTTGAATACTAATCTCCCGTCGTCGCCCCGTTCACCACCCGATGGATACCGAACACTCTCCCCTCACTCTGCGCCAAGTGCGAGTATGCATTATTATCCGACAAATGGCAATCACCCTCGCGCTCCGACCGAATACAGTAGTAGCAATGCTGGCGAGACTCCGAATACCGATCACTCTGCTTCCACCCCTGCCACATCAACCTCAATCAACTCAACCTCAATTACTGATCGGATGAGTATTGATGGGATCACACATCCGCAGCCTCTTTCCGGCTCATATACTTGCACAGTTACTGGATGCAATGCGGCGCCTTTCCAGACTCAGTATCTCCTCAACTCTCACATGAATGTACACTCATCTATACGGCCACACTATTGTCCAGTCAAAGGGTGTCCTAGAAGTGAAGGGGGCAAGGGCTTCAAAAGAAAGAATGAAATGATAAGACATGGCCTGGTTCATGACTCCCCAGGCTACGTCTGCCCCTTTTGCCCTGATAGAGAACACAAATATCCACGCCCAGATAATCTTCAGCGGTATGTCAATTAGCTAGGCCATATCGGTGCTGCAGCTAGATATGCCCCCCGAACTGGAGTAATTATGCTGACTGCTCCTAGACACGTCCGTGTTCATCATATAGACAAAGACAAGGATGACCCGCAATTGAGAGATGTGCTTGCTCAGCGACCAGATGGACCTAACCGTGGTCGAAGAAGACGCGGCCCACCGGCGTAAACGACTGTTGTAGGTTGACATACGAACCTGGCTGTTGAGAGGGGACGCTAGACGAGCACGAATAACGATTTACGCCAACCGAAATGTGATGGGAAGCCCTCTTTGCTTTGGCGTTATATGTATGAGTACCTGGCGATTTGACGGGTCGGGCGACTGAAGGCTTCTCGCATGTTGCCAAAGGTCATTGATTAAGCGGAGTGAGGATTTGGAGGTACAGATAAGGCGTTCAGGATCTCAAATACCCGGTTGGGTCAGATTTCGTTCAACATTTTATTTTCTAGGAGTATACCACTTGCGCCAGAGTGGCGTTGGCTAGCGAGCGTACACCTTGTTCGATTCTTCCTTCATATTCAGCATGATGCTGTGGTGAACATATATTCATCATTTCTCTCAGTCGATACATGTATCCACCTTCTCGTGCTTCGCATTTAGATGTATTTGTTATGGACCCTACATACGTGTGCTCAAATTCACTGACTGGCACAGTGACTTTGGCTAGACGAGCGCCCACGGCCCTACATTAACAGGTCCATCACTGTGAATCTCTATCTCAATACACTCTCCTACTTGAGGTGCACCCATACTCTCAATCACTAACCACATGCCCTCCCGCTGTATCCTTGCTGGCTCCATGTCAAGCTCAGGGGTTCGCACCATTGTTTTGAGTTCTTCGTATTCGCCGTCGCCTGAAGTTGCGATCGTGATTCGCTCGGGATCCCATCCATGAGCCACGGAAACTCGTACCATCAGAGTGGATGAGGGCCGGTTACTAGGATCGAAGCCCGGGCTCGTGACGCTGCGTGCCGTGACACTCATTCGAGTTAACCAAGACGCCGATAATTGTGCACGCCTGACTTCTTCACCGTCTGAGAGCTGGAAAGGGCTCAGTGTCTTGCGGAGTCTCCCAGCAGCATCGGCGGGTACGGGTTGTACTTCCACGTTCGCCATGGATGAGATGCGGAGGACAAAGTCTGCCAATTGGCCTCGATCGAAAGTTGAACACACCACAGTATACACTCCAGCATCAATTTGTGGAATGTTGACCACAGCACAGCCTCGACGATATTCCCCAGATGAGCCCGCAAGATCCCGAGCCTTGAGTGTCTGCACCCGCTTGCCCTGGGACCAGACTAAATCGATATGCACATGGATATCCTGCATATCTGTTGACAATAGGACAGATAAAGGCCCTGCTTGGGCAAGTGATAGCTTGTACTGGGGGTTTGTAGCGTAGGTCGTGCAAGCTGCACTGCCCCCTGCAGTCCTCCTGGTCCACGAGCCAGCGATCTCTCTTGTGCAAGCCATTGCGTCTTCAGCTTCTTTGACTGCAAGCTGATCTTGGGAGAGGAATGAGAGAGTGAGGGTGTAGTCTGGTAGCGGGAACTCGTGCTGATCGACAACGATGGTATATCGTCTCCCTGGGCTCGTGTCAAAACGAGCGAGAGTCTGCGGAGAGTCGACATAAGGTCCACGATAGACATCACCATCGCTTACTTGCATCCTGTGGCCGTCATTTTCGAAGACGAGAATGCTCATGTAACCAAGTTGTCCAGAGACAGCTGCCATTGAGTCGGTCCTGTTTCGAGCAATTCCCAACTCTTCGTCCACAAAATGTCTACTCACGAGAATCCATACTGGCCCGCCAGCTAGCGACTGGAGTGAGTACTGTGGGTTGCGTACCAACGACGAAGACAACTCCGGGGGAGGCATGTGCCAGGTAAAGTGATGATCCTGACGATGGGGAAATAGAGCAGGATTCCAGTTTAGGTACATTGACTCGAAGTGTTGAAGGACATCTTCCAGGGTCATCCAGAAAGAGCCAGCGACTGAAGGGGGAGATTTGTGTTGAGGCCTGGCGGCATATGGGGTTGGCGATTCGGCATCAAATGGCTGAGGAATGCCTCCTTTCCAAACCGGTCCGTCACACCAAGGATTCTTGACCAAAAGTCTCCGGCTATCACCGATCATTTCAAGATCCATGATGGCATAGTCATGCTCTCCAATAAGACCCAGGATATCCTCTTCTTCGGCAGAGATTCGACCAGTACCCAAGGTGACCACCACGTTCTCAGAGTCGTGTGCATTCTTGATTCGTCTCCAGAGCTTATCAACTTCTAGATCTTCTCTATACGAGCAATTGAGAGGTGAGTCCACGTTGTGAAGCAAGGTTATGGAGGTAGTGTATGTGAAGAGGGATAACAAAACGTGCTCACCTTTGAAGAAAGATCTGTTCCGGGATCCATCCAGTAAGAACCCACAAGTCTGTGCCTGAGTTACTCCCCGGAAAGTCATAGCCTCCTCTAACTTTCAGATATGCCTTTTCTAGGAGTGCAGGCCAAATCAGTTGAGGGTTGACTCGATCAACAACGTAGAGAGTTCGGTCACTGATGGAAGATGGAAGCCGCTCATCGATCACAACCCGACGGAAGCACCCATTGAAGTATAGTTTCAAGACATATTTGCCAGAAGCAGATACTTTAGGTATTCCCTTTGCTCTGTCGAATGGATACAAGATGGACGAGAGAATCTGTTGTAGACTATTAGTGGACGCTCGTGAGCAGTTCATCTCGATCGATACGCCTTACCGACTTCCGACCAGTCAAGATCTGCATAGCGGCACATAAACTGGCGACCACAGAACAATCCGTGGTCACATCTTGAACCAGGTCACAACCGCTACTTGAGTTCATGAAAATGTCGTCGTCTGCTTCGACATGGTCGTGTAGATCCCTTGGACGCTTCCATCCACCAAATGTAGCGGTCTGCCTCGGTGACAGTGTGAAGGTTGCATTATCGCTATATCAAACTCAGCCGAAAGCTACAACAGACTAGGTCAGGCAGGGTTTCCATTTACGTGAAAGGCTCATCGCCAGGGAGAAGCTGGAATTCTTGATCCGAAGGCTCTTTTGTCCATGGGGGGAAGAGATTAGAGTGGAGTCTTGAAGTTCGTAACAAGACGCTGGGCGTTTGGGTGAGCTCAGCCTTGAGCTTCTCAGCCTGAGCAATGAGCTGTTGACATTTCAATCGCAAACGAGTGGCATCCTTTTTGGTCGAAGCCTCTCCAGCAGCTCGCATGTACAGCTCTGCAGCCTGAACAGCATAATCGAGGGCCGCCTGGCCACTCGATGTTCGGATGAGAGACTCAGTAGCCTGTGGTATGGATATAGGGTTAGTTGACAGAGGAAGCTATAACGAACAATGATGTAATCCGTCCTCATCGAGGATCGCCGATGATGATGGCACTGGTACTGAGGGAGATAAGAAAGATCGGGCACGCATCTTGTGATATACTGACCTGAGCTCTCTTCTCCATTTCTGTTTTACTGAAACATGGCCTCAATCATTGCCAGGCTTGACTGATTGACGTTGACAATGAATGAATGACTCGAGATAACACTCCAGAGCATAGAACCCCGCGGTGGGGGCTGCTGATGTTTGCTGCGCCCAATACGTTCTCCACCCAAAAGAGCACTGTATCGACAGTTGAGATTCAATACCAGAAGTGTCACTGTAGGAGGAAACAGTTGGAAAACCTGTTGAAGAGAGTGAGATAAGCAGGGTATTCAATGTCTTTAGATACTTGCTTTGTTTGTACGCCATCTGGTCCAAGGTCCACAGTTTTCAAACAGGCCATTTAAACATTTTTTAATCCACGATGTTATAGGGTACATTGTTTCGAATTGTGAGCAAGTCTTAAGCAACAGACATTGTCTTTGACGTCGACGCTTTAAGTTGAAGTTATAGATCACCTCACTTCATCTGTGCATCTTATCTCCATAATAACGTCATTACCTGGACCGTCCATGATATCACTTAGGTAGTTGGGAGGCACAAGCCTGAGTCCCCAAAAATCTCATGGAGGAGGCCCCCGGGGCGCAAGAAGACATCTGACGATGAATCAAGCTGCTAAAAATATTTAGTCTAAGATCTTCTAAATCTATGCTAAATTATACTAAATTATGTTAAGTTTACCTAAGGTCTTTTGTCACCTACATAGGATCAAGGTCCCCTTGGAGGCTCACTAACCGAGGTTCCATCCCGCGGGTCAAATCACAGGCGGGGGCCCACCAAATCTGCCGAGACCGGTAGACTCGAACCTCGGCCCCGAACCGGTAGCGGACCGTTTAATCTTTGTCCTAGGTACCTAGATAATCATGGACCGGCCCAGGAAGTACAACATCGCGATAGAATAGACATTTAGAGTGAGCTGTGTCTGTTCCTCTTCCCCATCCCGCACTTGAACAAGATCTCCTATCTGTTCACAGCCTCGTCCAAAATGGCTGCGCAATCAAAGCCTGAGATCTCCCCCTGGGGCCGCGCTGTCGCTGGAGCTACGGGTGCTGTTCTTGCGAACGCGCTGGTCTACCCCCTTGATATGTAAGTTGTGTATTTCGACATGGTGTTTGTCTCGTACTATACACGAAAACTGACTCTCAAATAGCGTCAAGACTCGTCTTCAAGTTCAAGTCAAGCCCGATCCTTCAAAAGGCCCTTCCTCGTCCGACGAACCACACTACACCTCGACATGGGATGCCATCTCGCGAATTGTCGCCGATGATGGAATCAAGGGCCTCTATGCTGGCATGAATGGCTCTCTGATTGGTGTCGCCTCAACCAACTTTGCCTACTTCTACTGGTACACCATTGTCAGGACCCTATATTTCAAGTCTCGCAAGACAGACGTGCACCCGTCTACCGTGGTCGAACTCGCTTTGGGTGCTGTCGCCGGAGCCATTGCCCAGGTCTTTACCATTCCTGTTGCTGTTGTTACCACGCGCCAGCAGACGGCAAGCAAAAGCGACCGCAAAGGTCTCATAGACACCGCTCGTGAGGTCATCGATGGCCCAGATGGTGTATCGGGTCTCTGGCGCGGTCTGAAGGCCAGTCTCGTCCTTGTTGTCAACCCTGCCATCACTTATGGCGCATACGAGCGACTAAAGGACGTCCTCTACCCTGGCAAGACCAGCCTGAGACCAGCGGAGGCATTCTGTAAGTTTCCAACAAGAATGATCTATCTGTACACGTGCAAGTGCTAACTGTTGTTGGTAGTACTGGGTGCCATGTCCAAGGCGCTCGCAACCATCGCTACTCAACCACTTATCGTGGCCAAAGTTGGTCTCCAGTCCAAGCCTCCACCGGCCCGAAATGGCAAGCCTTTTACCAGTTTTGTTGAAGTGATGAAGTTCATCATTGAGCACGAAGGTGTAGTGGGTCTTTTCAAGGGTATTGGACCACAGATCTTGAAGGGGCTCATCGTCCAAGGCATTCTTATGACCACAAAGGAGAGGTACGATTCACCCCTTAACACCCAATTACTCTCAGCGACTGACTTTGTGATGCAGGGTTGAGCTCATGTTTGTCCTTTTGATCCGATATATCAAGTCTGTCCGCCTTCAGAAACTGAGCAAGACAGCTGAGAAGACAGCTGCTGCAGCCGCTGCACACAGCGTTGCGGCCAAACCTGTTACAGCAGCATAGGAAGTGAGCGGTTGACCCTTAGAAACAGCATCGGTGTTTGGGATATTGAAATTCTGCAATTTGGGAATAGAAACGGATTGGTGTTTTATGTTTGGACGTTTTGCGATAGTAATAAGCGCGCACTATTCCTCCTAATGATGGGAAAACCTTCAACAACCTGCGATGTAACCAATTATAGCATAAAGCAAAGAGTTGAATACTGGTGATAAGTTGGTGTACACCATGGCTGATGTTCCTCTGGCTTTCCTGACACCTCCTAGTGTCGACTCGGAGCAGAGACATGAGACAGCCCGCAGAATAAAAGGAGTTTTCCTGTATGTCAGTAGCAGAGGATGATGTGCAAGTGTATCCTGTCACTGTTTTCTTCTCGACGTGAACCGCCATAAATGAACGCAACATCGATTTCGGGTTATTATATCAGTCAGTACATACAGATACTAGCACCAGTTTATTAGCCCGGAGCAGTCAGTGATTCTGGCTCAGATCCAACCAAGGTGGAGCTCAGCACGTGCAAACCTGC
Organism: Fusarium sp. NRRL 25184; assembly: GCA_013755755.1. NCBI lineage: Eukaryota > Fungi > Ascomycota > Sordariomycetes > Hypocreales > Nectriaceae > Fusarium > Fusarium sp. NRRL 25184. Next base: position 7,875 of record JABSSZ010000481.1, on the reverse strand, counting down.
CCTCCACATGATTATATCAGCAAGAACGACCCACAACGATTCCCTCTAGGGCTTTGACTTTGAGGCTGTAATCGCACACAATTCCAGCTTTATCCTCGCAACTTCGTGATCCGTCTCCGTCGACACAGGGAATCAATCAGCAGCAATGGCGAGTACGTGCAACCTCAGAGAACGCTTCAAGGGAGATTCATAGATCACTGACATTGTCGCAGAGTCAAAGAACAGCTCCCAGCACAACCAGTCGCGCAAGGCGCACAGGAACGGGTAATTATATCGAAATCCCCAACATTGTCGACTATCGCTGACTCCTGCGCAGTATCAAGAAGCCCAAGACTTCTCGTTACCCCTCCCTCAAGGGTACTGACCCCAAGTTCCGACGAAACCACCGACATGCTCTTCACGGCAACATGAAGGCCCTGGTACGAAACGCACCCACTCACCCGCCGAATGAAGCGATATTTGTCCGCGCACGAAAACATCTGACTAACAAATCTACAGAAGGAGGCTAAGGAGGGCAAGCGCGAGACTGTCTAAGATACCGGCAAAGGAAAACGGAGGCGTCAATTTGGAGCATTCGCATTGCTCGGTTACGGCACACAAACGATAGAACTCACGCAAAATGAAACGATGGAAATACCTAACATGCGGTCAGCCCGACGAGAAGATGGTGGATGTCGACAGGTCCTGTCCCGGCGTTCAACGTTTTGATGGCCCCGAGTAAAGCATGTTGCTTGGTTTCCATTCCAGGGACATGAGGTAGTAGACGGAAAAACTTCTACCTGAACTCCATACTACAAGGTCCAATACGCAGTGAATTTGTCCGTGACATGCTGTCCAGACCCTAATCTGTTCCATGTATCGTTAGTCGAATCGCTGACCTACCTGTTCTTGTGACTCGCTAGTAGTGGCCATGTACCCTGAATTTTGAGCTGCACCATGCCCCCTGTTTCAAATGCTTTGTCGCTGAACCTGTCGTTCGATCATTGCTGGACAGAGTGTTTCTATTCATGTCTCAACCTTGTGATAGATCTTTAGTACCCATCTCGTAACTTCTCATTGCCCCAATTGCCCGCTGTGTACTGGCACCTACCTTAATCAGTGTACTTACCTAGGTACCTATACATAGTAGATGGTTTTTGCAAAAGAGGATTGGTTCCTAATTGAGCTATCTCCAACTTGACTAGACCCTTCCTGGAGACTTTACCTCCGTTTCGATCATGGCTACCTTGATAACCAAAACGTTTTGCCACTTTGAAACCCGAACAACGCCTGAGGCAACAATGTTTATTGGCAAGGATTAATGGCCTTTTTCTGCTACCGATAGGCCCGTGAGCCCTTGGCGGGCGGCACGCACTCCTCGATTAGGTAAGCCCAGGGGCTGAGGCCTACGCAGTAGGCTAGGTGCTAAGTTATCGGAACACGAAGGCATTCTCTTCTGCTTCCGATCATCCCTCTGTCCTTGACGAGCCAACCTCTAGAGGACGCCGGTCCTTTGCTTCATACGTCGGCGGGATTTAATCAGGATTTCTGTGGCCTGCCTGGAAGCAGACTTCGTCCCTTCTTTGACTACCTGTACCTACTTAGGTGTCGTTTATACTCGGTATGACGCCTCCCCTCTCTCCGCTGCTTCTGCTTCTGCTTTCTCCTTCTACTTCTTCCAAAACTGTAGTACCAGCTTGGAAGTCTTTTCAACAAAGGGGCTACCTACTGACATTGGTACTCGCAGCACTGTTCGTCGTTTGGCAGATAATGTTCTAAATTTCCTGCCTTGCTTCAAGTCTAAGCTCCTTTGAGGTCAGCCGGTCACTGCAGGAGTCGATAGACGATTCTTGTAACATCTTTGCTTGCCACTGTCACATTCTGCGCTCGTCGCTATTTACTACTACCAATAACCCTTTCGAAACCACCGACCCTCGATAATGCTCAACATGTCTGGAAACCACGTCATCGGAAACAGAAACAGCACGCCCGAGGCCAATAGCACCTCGACCTTGCGGCCACCGTCTTCTCGAGCCGTTGGTTCTGGTCATTCACTTCGCGCCTCGGCCGACATGGCGTCCCTAACTGGCCCTTCCCCCTCCAGCCGCATTCGACCCTCCTCCGATTTCTATGGACAGGCTCAGCAGAACCTTGGCCCCAACAACCCCGAATCGGACTCTCAGGACAAAATTGCCCAGCAGTGGATTGCCGACATTGATCAGTACGAAACGACGCTGGAAGAGATGGCTGCTGCTACTCTGGATCAGGACTTCAAGGACGAGCTCAGCGCCATTGAGCAATGGTTCCGTGTCTTGAGCGAGGCTGAACGCACTGCCGCTTTGTATGCCCTCTTGCAGCAGACAACTCAGGTTCAGATTCGCTTTTTCATCCAGGTGCTCCAGCAAATGGGAAAAAATCATCCCATGTCAGGGGTTTTGTCACCTGCCAGCTTCGACAAAGGTATGTTCGTTGGCAATGTAGGCTTTGATTAACCTCTAACGTACCATTTCCCCAGACCCTATGTCGAACCGCCTCAGTGATGCAATGAACAAGCTCAATGTCGACTCTGCCCGTAATTCCATGGCCCGTAACTCGGTTATCGCCCCATCCAACAAGCGACATTCAGGACTCGACCCCTCTACCATCAGCGCCATGTTCCCCGATGCTGCGGCAGCCATTGCCACAGAGAAGGCCAAGTTCACTCAGCAGACTGGGAACCCGCCCTCCTCGAACCGCAACAGTGCCGCTTTGGATCATCGTTCGTCCATGGCGGCTCCGTCTATCAGTGCGCCTCAGGATAGCCGTGATGCCGGACCTGCTAGTTCTTCGCTTTGGAATAGTGGCGGGAACGCAGACTCTGGCAAGACACCCTCTGCTCAGGCCCCTATGGGCCAGTTTGTGCAGCCGACACCGTCTGGTGGACTTCGCTCTCCGCGTCCGCAATTGTCAAGCAACAACACGATCCAGCAAACGACCCTCACTGCCCCGGATAAGAATTCTGGGGACTTGCCTTTGCTTTCACCGTATAATGCTGGCAGCGGCAACTGGGCGTCAATGGTCAACACCCCTATGACAGGCACCTTCAACACAGCCAACACCGGAGGTAATCAGGCCGATATGGTTGCCAACGCCACTGCCATGAAACTCGCAGCTTTGTCTACTGTCAACAACCGATTCGCGCTGGACGACGTGCGCAAGTACCGCCGAACTAGGTCCAATGACGGAACGCCAGGACAGAATCATGTCTCCGCTGGTCCGCAGCCTGGAATCAACCTCCCAAACACGAACGTTGTCATGATCAATGAGCATGGTCAAGTCCTCAGCAGAGAACAGCTCATGGCTCTTCAGGCGCAGCAAAACCTTGGTTTGGGTGGCCAGCGCTCTCGTCCCAGCTCTCCTGGAATTGCCATGCAACCTGGAGTGCCTCATATGGCACCGTTCACTTCACCGCAGAACAATGGATTCCTTAGTGCGTACGATGTATCCTCGCCATTGATTACTGGCGGTATGCAACCGATCAACTTGGGAGGCCTTGGGATGCCTGGTCACGAGGGCTACTTATCTGATCATTCGGATATGGTTCGTGGACGATCTCCTCGTGGGAGACGAGGCAGCTCTAAGCCTCCTGAGGACCCGACCGACCCGACCCTTCTGCAGGATATCCCCAGCTGGCTTCGCAGTCTTCGCCTTCACAAGTACACCGATAATCTTAAGGACATGAAATGGACAGACCTTATCGAGTTGGACGACAAGGCGCTCGAAGAGCGTGGCGTCAACGCCCTCGGTGCACGCCGAAAGATGCTCAAGGTTTTTGAACAGGTCAAGGGTAAGTGCTTTCAAGCCAGAGTTGTTTGAGACCATGTACTAATGATGTCGCAGAAGCCAAGGCCGATGGAAAGCTGGGCTAGAATCACCACAACCGGGCATGCCCATATATAGACCTGCGAAAATGGACGTTGAGTGGTTCAACTGTGCACACTTTGTGTTGGACATGGGTTACAGTCCTGTTACAATTCTGTTACAGACTCGATTCAGTATTTTACACCAAGATGGAAGGTCGCTGAGGATCAAAATTAATAGTTCGAGTGCGAAGACTCACGAGCTTCCGCGAGATCATGTTGTTGATAGTAACGTCTTGCCTTATTTTGCATACCCAAGGTTTATTCACCTCATCCTTGCTTGTTCGGACGCTTCGTGATAATGATTTGTGGTTTCGATGACTCTGTTGGTCAGCAGCCACCTTGTATTTCTGCCATATTTTTGATCGACAGACCTTGAAACATAGTCTTGCATCAAAGACCCTTCTCTCATCTTGAAGCTATATGTTTTATTTGTAGTTTTTGTATGAATGTAGACTGACATGTGATAGTAGGAGGCTTATTCAACAGACGAACCAAAGAGTCTTCATTGTATGACTGCTATTGATTCATCACTCTCAATTTGATTGATATATCACGCCTGGGTAGGTAGGTAGGCAGACAAAATAAGGATGCACAGATTATCATCCACATAATCTAGCATCTGTTGTTCCCTAAAATTGGTTCTACCTATGCGCTAGTTTTTGTCACGTGCCGACAACCTTATTGAGCCACACTTGGGAGACGCGCCACAGCCATCCATCCCATCTTTGTCAACGTCGTGACCTCTTCTAAGTTACTGACTAGCACCAGACGTATCATCTTTGCCCTACCAGATAATGTCCACATCACAATAATTTACCTCAAACAGGGAAACAAACACGATGGAAAGGTCGGTATCGCTTCTCGTTGGTGACATGAATATGCTGATTGAAAGCAGGCAACAAGACAACGCCTCAGATGCAGACTCTGACTTGGAGGAGCTGGAGGGAGATATCGCAAAGTTAGACGAGACTGTTCGAACCTTTTTGGCAGATCAACGGGGTGACAATGATGCCTCACCTGCGGCCCGTGGCCTCCCGCGAGGAAAAGGAACACGAGGTCCACGGAAAGCAGCAAAACCTCGAGGAGACATCACAGCACGACTATCCAAAGTAAACCAAGCTTTCCTGAGCGGCGATTATTCATTAGCACTGGATCTTGTTTTTGAAGTCATCAGAATCAATGCTGAAACGCACCAAGCATGGACGACTCTATCGTCGATTTTCCGTGAGCAAGGTGACATGGGCAAATCGTTATCAGCGATGGTTTATGCTGCTCATCTCCGCCCAAAGGATGTGAACGGCTGGCTCCAGTGCGCATCATTCGCACTCGAGAATGTTGCAGATGACGAAGCCGGAAACCTCAACACCGCAAGACTTTGCTATTCTGCGGCGCTGCGCGCCGATCACACAAATGTCGATGCCCGTCTGGGCAAAGGTCTAGTTTGTCACAGACAGGGGCATCTTGCAGCTGCCATCTCTGATTACAAAGTTGTTCTGGAGCACCGACCCTACGACCTTGAAATCGTCAGAAAACTTGCTGAGGCTTGTGTTGACAACAAACAAGCCGAGGCCGCTGTTCCGAGCGCAATCGCAGCCTATAAACGGTTCTTTGATCACGAAAGGACGAAGCCGCATGTGGAGATTGTGGAAGCTCCATGGCATGATATTGGTATTTACGTGGAACTTTTTGCATCGACAGGACGCTATCAGGAAGCTATACAAGAATCCAAGTCACTCTCTCGATGGCTATTGGGTCGAGAGGCAGAAGACTACTGGGATCAATGGACTTCTGACGATCGCGAATGGGACATGGACGACGAACGACGGGCTGCTGTCCCGAATTTCACTGCAGGTGTCTGGAGTCCTGACACGTATGGCCAGTCGTTTCCTTGGGACCTGCGTGCTCGATTGGCAATATATAGGTTTCGGCTGGGTGACGAGGACGAGGCAATGGTAAGGTCCAAGTTAGTTCTGACGATCATGGCTAACGTTTTGTAATAGAGGCATCTGCTGTGGTTTGAGCCGGAATCCATCCTGACGAGAGAATTTGCTGGCGACTTTCCCTTTCTAACATTCGACCTGGCTGAAGAGTTGGCCCATCGTGGCCATACACCATTGGCAATCTCATACTATCAGATACTCCGTGATTTACCAGGCGATGCTGATGCAACCATTCTTTTACAACTGGGACGATGCTATTCGGCAGTTGGAGAGACGGCCACAGCTGAGGAGTATTTTCTCGCTGCCATTGACGCTGACGAAGACAACATTGACGCCCGTATCGAATTGGCTAACATGTACGAGAAGGCTAGAGAGGAGGAAGAAGCTCTGATCCTAGCAGCCGAGGCAATGGCCCTCAGACAAGCTCGAGATCAAAACATAGGAGGCCATCGTGACTCTATCACAGACCTTGAGCAGCCAAGTCGTCGGGCTCCGCGACGAGCCCAGGCGGTTCCTCGAAGAACAGATGCCTTTGGAAAGCGGCTTATTCCACGACGATATCGACCAAAACGACTAGCCGGTGCTGATAAACGCCGACAAGAGGAACAAGCTCGTGCCATGAAGCTGACTGAACAGTACGAGATTGTGCAAGATCTGCGTAAAAAGATCAAAGACGGGCAACACAACCTGATTCCAACTTGGATGGGCTCGTCGAAGGAGCTTGTGGACGAGTTTCGATCGATCAAGAAGTTCTACACCTGGGATAAGTATTTGCACTTCCTGGGGCCGAAGAATCATTTGCAACAGCAGGAAGCCGATAAACCGCAAACCGAGCTTTCACAGATGTACGAGAGACTTGCCAGGAGTGAGTTACACTCGTTCGATTTGTCATATATTTTATATGCTAACATGAATTTCAAAAGCCCTTGCTCCACAGCCGGGAAGCGAAGGCCGAGACGACGGGACATCAGAGCCCGACGCGCACCAAGGGATTTCCTTCAATAACTGGCTTGACTTGTTTCTGGATTACGCTATTGGCTTGGCTATTGCTCACCGACGCGACGAAGCATATCAAGTGTGCGAAGCTGCCCGAGATTCGACTGCTTTTCAAGCCCCAGAGCATGGCTTTATGATTCATGTGGCATGGAGCGGTGAGTTAATCAGTCATGGCATTGTTGATTTGAGTTACTGATCGAGCCAGTCTGCGCCATTTATACGAGCGATGAGGAGAAGTGTATCGCGACAGCTCGTCAATTAATGAGAGACGGTGCCACGTCTGATTCATATCGAATGTTCGCCTTACTATCCAACCTATGTCAATCTCCCGTATCTTGGTATACGTCAGGGCCTGCACAGAAGTACATTCTCCGACAGATCAAGGCTATGGATGAGGCTTACACCGGCGATGAGACCAATTCCGAAAGGGGAGAGAACGGGGAGCCAGTTCTTGATGCATGTGTCCTTATGCTTTATGGCCACATTCTTTTTACGTCGACAAGCTACACATACGCCTTAGGTAGGAGAACCATCTCTTTCGGCATTGTGAAGTTGCTTACTCCTTGATTCAGGCTACTTTTTACGATCGCTGGCCCTGGACCCTGAGAATCCCATGGTGAATCTGAGTCTAGGTCTGGCATACGTTCACTATGGCCTCAAGCGACAATCTACCAACCGCCAATACCTGCTACTGCAGGGCCAGACCTACTTGTCACGTTATGTTGAGCTGGGGCAGCCAGGAGGCACGGAGGGAGGGACTTGGACGAAGGCCGAGGCATACTACAATATTGGTCGCCTCTACCAGCTGCTGGGCATCAATTATCTGGCCCACGACTATTACTCAAGAGCAAAGAAGGCCTGTCGTGGATCTCATAGGCACGGCGAGGCAAAAGGTCTTGAGGTTATGGTCCTGAGTAATGAGTTAATATCTCTAATTATAAACCAGAATAGTATTAAAGCGCTTAATTTATTAAAGGCAAAGGTTAAACTTTAATAAGAAATAATAATATTATTTTTATTAAGTTTATTAATAGAAAAGCTAATATTAAAGTTCCTAA
>JABSSZ010000480.1:0-14609 GCA_013755755.1 Fusarium sp. NRRL 25184 | reverse complement strand
GATTAGTCATTCTCTTCGTACATATCAAGTCAACCCCTAGCATACCCCTGCGTAATTGAAGCCTACCTCCTGTCAGGTGGGTCTAGAAATTAAATTCTACTCCCTTGTAAAAATCAATTCTACCCTCGGTTGTTTGGCATAAAACAAATGAATTCTACGTAGAATTGATTTTGGTATGATGCACTAGGTCATCGCTTTGCGCCGCCAAAGTAAAGCTATCTGCGGGGGTTGCGACGAAGGAACGAACCAGCCAATGAGAAGGTTCATCACGCACGTAATCAAAAAAACCGGTGGGGGCAACCCATGATTCGGGCTGCTCTTTTCACGGCCAACAGGGAAATTAACCGTAAATACTAATAGTAGCGAGAGAGAGATAATCCCTACTCTTCTATTCCCAATTGTCGAATACCCCTGGGTACTTCTCAACGGCATGTCTATCTTCTGTTTGTTCCCATGTAATCCATCCTCTAGCGACTTTTCTGTGCCATTTCAATCGACAGTCTACGCCCGTGTCACATGTATGAGAAGTAGCTTCCCGTTGGCATCTTAAAAAAAAACAGGCAGATGTACAGCAACAATCCCTCTTCCAAGATCGCTGCTTCTTATGTTTTGAATATAGCCTAGATTGGGAAGGTACCAGGGCTCAGCACAAAAACTATCTAACAAAAGGTCTGTCCGGGTTTCCTCTGTATGAGCAGGTGGCTGGCGATACTTCAGATGGTTCTTACACACCATTGGGGTATTCTAAACAGACATCTTTCTATGAGTCATCAGATTGTGGCGAGGAATATTTCCTGCGAGCACTTTCTCTTTTTCCTTTTGTGCCTCGACGACAACCTCATTGCCGGTGATCTCTTCCCTATCAGTGCGCATGCGCTGCAGCGCCTTCGCGGCTTCGGCAGAAAACTCGCACCTCATACGAATGATCTGGCCGTACTTGTAGAACAGAAATGGAAACGGAATACAAGCAATGGCCAGGAAAGCTGGGATGGAACTGGCCCAATGGGTACCGAGGTTATCGTACATATTCGGCGTGAATAGCGGAAACGCGGCACCGAAGAGGGAACGGAGAACCGAGTTTGCTGCCAAGGCAGAGGCGGCGTAGATGACATCTAGACTTTGTCAGCTCACTATAGGGGTACGGGCTTTACAGATACTAGTAGACTTACAAGAGTCAACAAGATAAGTCAGCAACGAGAGAAAGACAAGGACGAGACCCGCCGAGAAAATGGCTGAACCAATAATACACACAGACCAGTGGATATCGGTCCCATTAGTCCACGCAAACCAGAACAAACCAGCAGGAATCAGTATCGAGCCGATCAGGCTAGGTGGAAGTCTAGCCTCGGGCGGTGCATGGCCACCCGCAGCCTTGGCCGCGCGCAAGTATCTTCTCTGGTCGAAGACGGTGCCTGCAACTGCAAACAACATACCGACAGCAATACCAATAAAGGCGAGACCACCGTTGCCAGGACTCCATCCACGGCCTTGCTGGAAGACTATGGGGAAAGCGGCAAAACAGAGATACAATGTACCGTATATGACAGCTATATAGATCGAAGTCAGTAGGACGATAGGCTCTTTGAAGAGCAGAGTCCAGGGCCGAAGAAGAGCAATCCTGAACTGGGTAGCGATGGTCTCCGGAGGATGACCAGCATCAATCTTGGCGATATAGACCTTGCCCGTTTTCTTGGAAAGGACGGCAGCCCGGCGCCTCAGGATGTAGGGGGCATACGTCTCGGGTATAACCAGCGAGTTGATGATCCAAACACTGCCGGTGAAGATAGCCATCATGCCCTCGACCCAGCGCCAACCCTCGTGCTCGCCCAAGAAACCACCGGCGATGGGACCTGTTTAGGGATTGTTAGTCTAGCTACTTGCCGCCTGCTCTATTGCTATCCTGAGGCATTACATACCAAGCGTAGGGCCTAGAAAAGGTGCCAAAGCGAAAGCGGCAGCTGCTAAACCACGTTCTGAAGCATCGAACAAGTCAGCGATCGACCCCCCGGCATTGGCCAACGGAGAGGACCCAAAGGAGCCAGCAAAAAAGCGGAGTACGATCAACGCTGCCATGGTCGGGGCACCGGCGGCACCGGCATTGAAGGCCGTCAAGGCCATGTAAGAGATGAAGAAGGGTATCTGGCGGCCACAAAGCTCAGAAAGAGGAGCCCAAAACAACGGTCCGATGGCGAAGCCGAGAACGAACATGGAGATGCCGAGGATGACGATCTCTGTTGACACTTGAAACTCCAGAAGAATGGAGGTTAGACCTCCCGAGTATGCAGTGCTAACAAAGGCGACAGCAAGTGTCGCAATAGCATGGAGACTGGTGATAAGCCATTTCTTGCTTGCTGGGAAATCCATGGCATTACGAGGATCGTTTGGGAGAAACTCAACGAGGTACGGTGACTCAACCGTTCCGTCGCCATCATACTTGTGGTTTAGGACAGCGTCCGTGACGCCAGCCTGGTCGAATATAAGGCCGAAATGAGAGGCCCTGGCCTGGGGCTCATGAGATCCAAACTCATTTCTGCGATCCATCGTCCCGGGAGATGAATAAGAGGAAGACTGTGACTGCATGATCGGGGCCACGATGACTGCACGATACTATGTGATGGTGGGGATATCCACTTGATACACAGCTGGGCTTGAAAATGTCCCGTAATGTTGTCGAGTTCTACTGAGCGAAGAGCTTGGAAGAGGGGGTCCGACTCATATAAGTTGGGCTCTTCCTTGAAAGAGTTGGATGAGGATTAAGGCCGAAAGTTGAGTTGTTTAAACCTTTAGGTCCTAGTAGCAGAGTGCTCATGGTGCCGGCCACTGTCTCAGCTACCCCGTACGCCGGGGGTGTAAGACTCTAAACATGTAACCGCTAATCGCATAATACAGCTATAATACGTTTAAAGAAGGCCGCTTATTAGAATTTCAACCGTTCTCCTATATAACCAATATCTGACGCCCTTACAAATGCTCGAAATTTGACCGTCCAGCTTCTCCACAGAGAATCGCAAGTCCATCAATATCATCACTGTTACGTGTGCCTACAGGCACTAACTAGAACCGGCCACCAACTTTCAACTTACTCGACTAGTCACGTCCATCATCTACATCGTTCATGCCCGGCTGAGTTGCTTACCCTGAAGTGACAAGTTGAGGCAGACGACAAACAAAGAGCAAATAACCAATCGATAATACACGATACGAAATCCATTGTTCTTGATCTATACCCTCATGTGCTCTCATCGATTCCAACCGCTACAGGGACTCTCACAAGAGGCCACTGGGCAAGACCGAGGTAAATACGAGAAGCGGACGATGTGAGGTTGGACCAACGCATAACTAATAACAACATGGAAAACAATAGGAGGAGATCCTCTATCACTAGAAGATTTGAATGCCTGCATGATACTGGTAGCTATGAAAGACGATTCTCCGGAGGGAAAGCATGGCTCTAATCACAAACTACCGGTCCATGAACCACTTACGGCTTCTCTATCGTCCAGCAAGAAGACACACCAGAAGTGGACGAGACTGGTAGATGATCTTTACTGCGTATCTTGACTTGAGGTTGATTTCTGACGAGGTTATCATGAGCATTTCGATATTGTGCAGAGCGGAAATCTCGTCAGAGATATGGTTAGAGTGGGATATGTGATAAGAAATAGATTTTCGATTGAGGTGATTTCAACTTCCCACTATATGTGTTCCACTCTTCAACATCCCGCTTTATCTATTGAATTGTTTCATTCATATTTCCCAGCCCTTCGAAAAACAGAAATCAGTAAATAACTAGACGTTTGACGTAGCGGTGGCTCAAGGAAAAATCTGCGTTCCGTCCCAACCGATTTCTACTTCCTGACAGCGGTTCCCAAACGGCTAATATTTGACCGACATTCGACATATCCTCGTGCCCAAAATCACCAAGCCTTACATGTCCATATGGAATCTACCCACAAGACAAGGTAGATATGCCATCAGTACTGCCAGGAATATTTGCTCCCCCCTGGGCATCCAGGTGTGCCATAAACGCCACCCACCATCCAAAGAATGACATCGATAAACCACCAGATTCCACCAGCACCAAGGGTGAGCAGCTTGAACACAGCTAGTGGCCAATGATGAGCGTAGAACTGATCGACCCCAAGCGAACCCAATATGAAGGAGAGCAGCATTGCTGTTCGTTCTTTCTGGTAGCATGTGGCGTTGGTGGGCCGTTGGTCGAATCCTCCCCAGGCCTTTCTTCTCAAGTCAGACGACCTGACGTCGGTCACTCGAGGTACAGGGTTAGCTTGAACCTGGGCTGGGAGTTTCAGAGCTGGAACAAGCCCACTTACAAATAACCGAGTATGTTGTAGTCAAACCTATAATTACCACTAGGTAGAGCATCGAGAGAAATTTCCAGTGCCTTTTCATCAACGATACTCCGCCATCGGCTAAATTGATTATGGTCAGGCGCTTGGGTCCATTTTTGCTAGACTTGTGAGGGTTCATGGCTGTCGGGAGAAGCGTGGTGGTATGTGTCAGACGAAATTAGGATGAAAGAAATGATGAATGAAAGCTGAGAAGGGAGCGAGACACGTTGTAAGACGTGCGATGAGGAATCAATAAAGAGGATATGTTCTATCAACATTTCACAACACAAATTGCAACAAACATTCTATAAATCGTACTGTTCCAAATATTCGATTATTCATTCATCTCAAAAGCGGCGATTCCAGAAGAAGTCCAAATTTGGCGGATGAAGGAGTCCGAAAATAGTCATGGCAATGTCCCGTTGGCTTCAAAGAGAAACAAGCCTTGGCCAAAAAAGAGCGTAGCAGAACGAATGTTGTAGGCCCCAGCTTCCAGTACGTATAGTAGTAAAATGCATTCAATCTCTAACGCAAACAAAGTGTCAGCTTTAGACTACGAAATTGCTATCAAGGCACACTTTTGGCTTAAAAGAGATGTATGCCGGAGGCAGGACGAAAGGAAAAGCGCTAGTCCTGAAATGGTTACGTCTCACACAGTCGAAGTTAGCTTTACAGTGACCTCCCGAGAGTGTTTTTTTACCAGAGCGTGGAAGTACACAGTCCTGTGCACCTGCAATATGCATACTGTGTAGTTCCATTTACATGATTGCGTAGCAAGAAATGTGCATGCTCAGAACCGTAGCAATAGGAAAAGAAAACTCGTTCACATAGACACAGACTAACTTCGCTCGCCATTCACATACCCTCCACTCAATCTTTTTCTCATCTTTCAACTATTCAACTATCACTCCAAGATAACTCGTTTATCGGCTACATACTCTGTACGTCAACATATCTTCCATCCAGCTCTGCCTGCCAGCCAAGGTGCACCTCGACAGAAAGGCTGGTCGTGTGACAAGAAAGCAAATAAACCATGGAGCAGACGAAAGCCATTCTCATAGCCACTGTAGTGGTCATTATCTGGGCCGTGCCAGCACTTCTGCTTGCCAATACGATCTTCAGGTGTAGCTCATACAGATGGGATGGCAACAGACTATTGCCTGCTGCCATCTGCCTCGCTCTAGCGCTCTGTTGGCCTTTGGCTTTATTGTTATTATATCTTTCGACACTAATCCCCGCATCACTCCATGTCAGCCAGAGGGAACGAGAAAATGATCAAGCCGTCTGGTACCACTCCGCTTGCAAGCGCGTTACCAGTTGGTTTCAAGGCAAAATCCTTAGGGCAAAAGCATCGCGAAAGATGCCTCTAATGGACATCGAGAACCAGACCAGAACCGAACCTACGATCCAAATGAGAAATGAAAGCAACGACGCGATGGAGAAGCTGGATTACGGGACCGGCACCAAATGCTCAGAGAAACCACAACATGTGAGCCAATATCTGTCTATGCGGGGCAGTGACGCTCGAGGGGGGATAGTCGACAGGGTGATAATACTGCCACCTAAATATGCAGCAACGACGCCAGATCAGTTCCCCCCTCCTCTGCCTACTCATACTTTGACGCCTTCTGCTTCTCCTCCACCCTTTACCCTTCCTCCTCCTCTTACTCCCCCTCCTCCTGCTCCTCCTTCTTCTCCTTCTGCGAACAGAGCATAAAATATACCGGGCCAGAGGAGCATGAAAGAGGAGCTTAAAAAGAAGAAACAAGATGGAAAGGATACACTGCAAGTTAGCAAAACCGTTTTGCTTATATTTTTCAAGTTGGTTTCAACCTGGACATCTAGACCGACCAGAGTCAATAGCTAGATGGCTGATGAGTATGACCATGCTCAATGGTCTCAGTCTTCGCTTAATCAAACTGCTGTACTACCAAAAGAGTCTTGTAATTCACTCCACTCTTATTCTCGGAGTGGCCATGTGATTGTCCACTGCTCCACGTCCGCCATAGAAATACTTAAGAAACGACTCTTCCTCACGGACGACCTATAACAACTGTCTTTGCCGAAACCGCTACTTTCCTATTGCAACATTCAGGAGGCACCAAGAGCAAATCTTTGCTTGCCGTTGTGATCCAGAAGCTGTCTGTGCAGGCGAGTATCGGGGTGTCCGAAGATGGCCGCGGGATAGAAGGTCGTGTGTGATATTACGAACCGTCCATTAGAGAAAATACACCGCGATTCATTACATTGCCACGCTCATCAGGCATGAAGGTCAGGAAGATCCGCATAGCCATTGAATAGGACGATCTCTTCGCACTCACCTGTTCCTACGTTCTAGATCCGTGTCGTCGCGTCATCACAGGCCGAGGCCACCCTTTTCGACTCGTGCGAGCGCTCCACCGATCTGGCCGCGCCGCTATGGCCCTCTAGATTCAACAAGCACACATCTCAGTTTTCTTTAGCCTTGAGAAAACTGCTTAGGCATCGTAGAACACCAGGTTCAGACGTCCCCTCACAATGCTCTTGATTGGTGCAGAAGCCGGGCAGCAACAACTCTGCACAGGCGCTTCAGCTAGCGCAGAAGACCAAGACTCAACAAAATGCACTGCATCGGTCACGAAAGTCGACAAGCTCGAGCCTTCTCGGTTCTAACACCTGTCAGCAAGTCTGGAGTCCCAACATCTCAAGGTGTAAAACATACCTCCGGCCAATTGGTCTCTTCCTTGAAAGCGGTCGCTCAACCACAAAGTCAGGACATTCTACGCTGGTGCAACGCGTTCTTCAAATCAATGCGGCCATTTCTCAGTATTGTAGACGTCACCAATACAGAAAGAAGAACATTATGCGATCGATGGGATTTTCTCTGTTTGATTACGCGTAGCCCATGCCTTGCTGTAGCAATCTACGGCATTGTAATGTGTTGTAATACGGTATGCCGTAGCTCTCGACGATTCAGGGATGTAAAGTGTAATGTTGTCTATACTAGTCAAAACTAGTAGTATAATCATCACCACCACGCAGTAAAATAGGTAGTATCGCCCCAGTGATGAACCTCCTGTGTCTGGTTTCTACTTCAAGGTCGAGTGATGCCTCATATGCTGAATATACACAATGATCGGAAAGTTATCCTCGAGGTGCGTTTCGGTCATAATTGTTCTGATGTTCCAATACATGCGTATAACCATCAGGTAATGATAAAGGCCTTGAGATGGGAATGGGGCCGTCTGTTACAAAAACGTCCCCAACTGTCCACATCGTCTAGGCCATGCGCATCCCTATTTTCTTCTTGCAATTAGCCCATACACACAGTGGTGTTGACCGGCACTTTGAAAATTTCTCTGGTAGTAGTGGGGGCATTTCTAGCCATATATGGCCGCTTTATCCTGTTAGGATGGGGACGAGTCTATTTGGACTCGTGTCACTTGATATATTGAAGAACCAGCTGCTGAGCGATGTCGATATGTATTTACTACTCATCAAAGCCAAGCGGCCGCTGTACACCAACGGACACTCAATTCAGTAATTCCACTTAACCTGAGCTTCGTCAAGCTCAGGAAGCAAACATTGGAGAAACAACCACGTCCATCAATTCAACGCCCATCATTCTATATCCTGGTACGGAATGGTCTGTCCAAACACAGAGTTGTTTGATCTGCTGCGAGCTTGTCTCACTCGCTGGGATGAAGATTTACAGCAGATCAATGAGCCAGGTGCCTCGCTGAATCAAGAACTGGCTCTGATTCATGAACGTTCCAGGCGGAGAATCGAAGAGTTTGCTCGTAACCCTTTACGAGACAATGCTGCTGTCCTTCAGCAAGCACTGATATCTGATGGTCGACAGATCGAGAGACTTGAGCTTGAGCAAAAAGAAAACGTGGCGCAGCAACAAGAAGCCCAGAATAGAGAAGCACAGGCGGTAGCAGGGAAGATTTTGAGGGACTTGGTCGACATACTAAGCCTTCCGACCGCTAAGAAGCTAGCCCCTGCGCTTTGGCCGCCTCATCAAGAGCAGAAGGTTGATTCCAATCTTTGCCGCAGCAATGATGCTCCATCAGGTATGAGACGACCAGTCGTGCCAAATGCAGACACCTCCATGGTCCGCACAAGCTACACCAGAAGGAGCCGGAGGCTTTTCCAAAGAGCGACGCCACCGGCGCAACAACCTATGAATACAGAGAATAGCTCAGTGAGTACTTGAGCCATGCGCGCTTTTCTTTTCTTTTCTTTTCTTTTTCTTTCTCTCTTTCTTTTTCGTTCTTTATTGGAGTCATATAGGTCACTTTTTAAAGCAAACATGCTTACAGTCATCTAGGCAAAGAGAAAGCCTGATCCTGGTATGGAAGACGAAAGACAGACAAAGGTCCACCGCACGGCGCGTATGAAAACTCCGCCCCCCAAAGTAGTCGGTTCCGACAGCGTAAGCTCATCGTCGCAGCCTTTCCTCAGATCCACTGGTTCATATCAGTACAGCAATAACACAGATAAAGCACCCCCTGTGGGTCCTAAGCGCGGTATGACGCTGCAATGCAGGACTATCAGATTTGGTGGTGATAAGACTGCCCGTGTTACTCTTCAGAGACAACCCTCGCAAGGACTGTGGATCTGCGCTGTGCAGTTCCCAAAGGGCCAGAATACTCCACAAATTAACAATATCATGGGTCGCTCGATTATTCCCGGTTTCCTTCGACTCGCCAATCACGACCACGGACAAGTAGTGAGCACCCAAGAGCGCCAACAGCCAACCCAGCAAGCCACACGGACATCAAGCGAAAGCCCATCCGACTCCAGAGACAGTAAGGAATCAGACGACAGCGATGGTGGAGACAAGGGCTTCTAGGTATCTTTCGCGTGGGGTTCAACCCGACGGGTGACACTATTTCTTGGAAAATGGCGGATGGCGGATGGCGTATGGGAACCCTTTAGTATCTCATTCTCCAATAAAGAAATTCAACAGATCTTGGATACAAAATCCATTAGCTTGGTAGAGATACATCTTTATATGCTTCTTATATCATTTATACATGTCTAGACGTGCCGTCCGAGAGCCAGACCGTCATTATCATCTACTACCCTTGCAAACGGATTCCTGTGACCACACGCTGCAACGCACCTTGGCCATGATCCCCATCGTATTGTCTCGAATCTATGAGGTGTCTTGTCACTGGTATCGAAGCGAAACGATGAATTGAATTACTGGCCCTATCAATTGCTTCAGAGTCTTGATGACTGTTGACCCCAAGAGACCTCGGTTCGATCCTCGAATCTTCCACCATCGCATGAAATAACCTTATTTTTGTTATACCAGCAACATCTATACTATTGCTTGTTAGCCTGATCAAAAGTGTCGATTGTCTGTCTTTCTTTTTCTTTTTCTCCTTTTAATTTCTCTTCTCTAGTGGGTGTACAAAAACATACAGATATTGCGACTCACCGTTCGCCTCAGCTCCGCCACGAGTAGAAGTAAGAGAAGAAAGTAACATGATACTTGCTAGGTCGCGCTAGACGTTCCTAGAGGACAGTATAGAAGATCAAAACATCCCTTACCGATTGGAGAAGAAGAAGAAAGGGGGGGGGGGGAAGAAAAAGACTCAACCTACTGGGCCAGGAATGACGCTTTATGTAACGGGATCAATGCCGGCGCGACATAGATACAATGGACCAAGAATAACGCGTAGACGGCAGTTCTTAGATATTTCGTTCAAAATAGACTTCTCATGTAGCTGGGAGAATATTCTGATGTGTGTAACTACACGAGAGGCACAATTCCAACTTTATGACATCTATCTCTTTTATGTTATCCTCAATCTAGCTCATCTAAGTTCTCTGTCGGGATATAAGCTCTCAGCCGCAAGTCTATGTAGCTCATCTTCAACTCAAAACATGGATCGCATGGGCTCAGGCAGTAGATGTAGTTGAGCGACATCCTAAAGCATGGCGTCTTTTTAACGTCAAAGCACAAGGCCAAGTATGATGAGAGGAGAAAAGAGGGAACTTGGAAGGAAAAGGTTTGGTTTAAGGTTGCAAAGAAAAAGAGCTTACGGAGAGTGCATTGGCCAACAAACATGCATTTTACTAATTTTATTCGGTTCAAAATAAGATAGACCAGTTTCACACTTTTACAACGAATCGCTAGGTACAACGGCGTCAACAGTGGAAATCTCGGTTCATTTGTATTCTTTCTATCACCCCCGGGCGATAACAATGCTGATAGCCATTGATTTTTCTTTTATAGATTTCAGGATGGATATGTCTGAAACTCACGCTTAACGCTATTTTAGGTCCCGAAAGAAATCCAGCGGTAGGGTCTGCTTAGACGATCAACTGTGCTAGCAAATAATGCGCCTTTGTGCGAACATGCGCCTCTGATCCTCCCCTTCTGTCCCATTTCTCTTCCGTTTTTGACGATTCACATTGAAGAATCAGAGCTGTTGCCGCACTTGCAACTTCCGGAAGAGCAGTAGGCAGCGCCCTTATTTATAGCTGTTGGAGGCCGTCATCAGGATATCTAGCTTTTCAGCCAAAAGCTAGGTCTTAGGCACCAGGGAGGGCAAAGAGTATATTGCCCATATGTATTGACATGTGTTCTTTGCCTTTTTTTATGGCTGAAGCCTCGTTAAGCCTCAACCTTATCACAGCAACTCATCTTCCGTGAAATGCACAATGAGGCATTTTCAAGAGCATCGAACGTAGTGTAAGCTGCTTGGATTTGTTTGTATCCTGGTGGAGCATATTCGTTGATGTAACGGTAAAAGCGTAGCAAGAGTTCTTTGAGAATGCCGACTTGAATACTTGTAGGGCATATCATACAACAAGACCTGTGATAATAATATAATGAATTCCATACCAAATCATGTCCCCAAAACTCATTTAATAGACAGGGCATTCTTTTCAGCTAAGATCCTCCCCATCGCTGATCGCAAATGGTTTTTCCATTCGATAGTCATGTGAATATTGATAATCAAAAACATCATCACTACTGCCAGCACCATCATTCCCTTCACTCTCCAAAAAAGCTTGATCCAACAGCAGGTCACAGATTTTTCTTCGAACCCAAAATGCAGTGACTGTAGCCATGGTAAGAAGGATGACTACTTCCATGACTAGGAACTTAGCAAGCTGGTCCGGACAGTTGTTACTATGCCACAGTAATCGGGCCACTTGAAGCTCCAGTACAACAAGGTTGAGAAAGAAAAACGGCATCCAAGCCATTGCCAGATCTATCTTCTCGTATTGTCCTCGTGGCGATCTGGAATTCGGCTCGAGCTTCACGACGGCGACGACTGCGAGGATAGCTGTTGTCGAGGCACTTGCTGGCACAACCACTGCCGCGGATGCACATTTGGCGAAGCTATCTACCCGGGACAGTCCGAACGCGCCTACAGCTAACGAGAAGATCGCCAGACAAGTCGCAAGGAATATAAAAACGTTGTAGAAGTGCACGACGAGGCGAAAGACGTGTACCGAGCGACTGTCAAATCGCTTATCTATTAAGAAGAATCAGTATTGAGCTATTGAGAAAGAAGAACACAAATCACTGCTGAGCCTACATTTGGGCATGGCGACGGCTGGTAGTCATTTCACGAAGAATCAGAATGTGAGACGACGGACGGCAAGCTAGATACGTAAGCCCAAAGATCAAATGCACCCGCGTAGCATGGAATATTACATACGGAGCTGGCGAATGAAGGATGAACTATATCACCTTGGGTTGTGGTCTCAGTCCAGTTCTAGGCTCACACATGTACAGGATGGATTGAGACGTGGATTCTTCCTTTACGCCGCCTGCGAACGGCCGAATTCAATTGGAGTCAGAATATTGATACATCTATCTACTAAATTACACATCGGCTTTCTGTCCCTCTCTTTTCTTTGACTTCCTTTTCTTTTCTTTTCGTTTTTTTTTTTTACCTTCGAAAGGCCGGTTATGGACCTTGTAGGAACATATATGGCGAAGTCTTCACAAGAGACAAGTTTCACCCTCCGACTGTCTTCCTACCGATGCATGTCCACATACCCACTTCTGAACCAGCTCTTGTACTTTTGAACTTTTTGAATACAAGTGACTGTAAGTCACCATATAAATTTAAGACTGCATTGCTTCTTTCCGCTTAACTAGTGTATCGCGCTATAATTGACCCAATACATCACGCAAAACATGGCTAGATCTGAAAAAGTCTGCTACGGATGTGTAAGGCCTGTGTTCTTGTCAGTGATACAAGCGCTTACATGAGGGGCAGATTCGTAATGTTGATATCGGTTACCAAGATGGTGCTTACAGACTAGAGGAATCTACAATTCGCATCCTCAAACCTCTTCTCGAGATGAGTGAACTTGAATTTGGGCTGACAATTTCTGGTCCTAACGATTCTCGATTGAACATATATGGTCCAGAGGGTAATAAACTGGTGGGGCAGCGACTAGAAGATGCAAAAGTTTCCCTGCAAGATCCTTTGACGATACGGCCAGGACTGTCTTACAGAAATGCGCAAAGAACCCATTATGCTCGTTTTATGCTCGATCATCGCATCATAGTGCATAACCTATGGGATAGCGCACCTGAAATGAATGACGTCCAGTCATGGTCGGTGGCAGAAGTAAAAAGGATGAAGAAGGACTCACGCCAAGTTTCAAGGCATTTTCATCACTTCAAAAGACTGCCAGCTGAGATCAGATGCATGATCACAGCGCAGTTGACGGCGCACGAGGTGTTCAACTTTTTGAGGAGTCATAAGGGCGCGCAAAATGATGTGATCCACACTCATGGTAGGGCTAAGGCTATATGGGACCGGTGGTTCGCACATTACAGCTGGTTAGATAAAATGCTCACAAGAGGATTCAAGCCAGCGCTGATAGGGACTCCTTATAGAAGTAAAGACCATAAGAAAATTCATCTCGCTCTAGTGTTGATTGGCCAGAAGGAGAACATGGATTGGACCCAAGACAGCAGAGAGCTCATACAAACGCTTCGATGTCAAGAAGGGAACGCATATGCCGCTATCATAGAAGATGAGTCGCTGCACATTGGACAGCCTTTTGGGAAGAAAGAACTTCAAAGACACCCCAATCTAAGCGATAGTCTCCGCGGCTCTGCCTTCCATACAAACCGGCAAATTTCGGCGTTGAAGCGACGCGGGAAGACTGTAAAGGAATGGAATGCACAGACATTCATTTTGTATTATGAGCCTCTGAAACCCGAGCCTCATCCTGGGACAGGCCTGCACGTCACTACAGCAGTGATCCAGACATTCTCGAGCTCTTTCCACGTTCGAGATGCGAAGCAACCAGAGATTTCGTGGTACTTTGAAGAGCCAGGACTGGCAAGAAATGACCCTTTGCTACCCGAGGGTCGAGTGAAAACTCATTAGGGTTATTCGATTGAAAAGATGACTCATAAGGTTGGCGGTAGCCAAATATATAGAATTACTGCACGTTGGGTTGCACTCAGAAAAGGTCCCTTCACGGCAATAGAGCCTAATTCATGTTAATATTCATATATCAAGATACACGGCATTTCTGCAATCTCACGATATATTGAACACAAGTCACACAATTCCGCTTGCTTGAGCAGCTAAGCTTATCTATGAGAGGGCACAAGCTACAGGGTCCTTTAGTAGAGCAAGATAGTACCAGTATTCCTATTGTCCTCTAAGTCAAGAATGTGCCCCCTCCAGGTGATGAGATCTGCGACGCTAGCAGGCATGGATGGAAGGGGAAAAAAGGGCCAAAATTGGACAAGCATTTTAGGGCCCACTTTTTTATAATTTCGAGCGAGATAAAAGGTCACTCCGCCCCGCACGTTCGTATTCTTTTTTCTTTTCTTCAGCAACACACTCTGCCTAGCAAGTGCTTAATGGCGAGTGGCTACCCTCAACTCAGCGGAATACAGACTGCTGCGGTCAGCGTCTTTTATGAGCTTGATGGAGCAATGACGACCTCGCTCACGCGTTATTTATGAGCTCGACGGAGCAAAGACTGCCTCGCTCACGCGTTAGAAGCTTGATGGAGCAAAGGCTACCTCGCTCACGCGTCAGGAGCTTGATGGCGTAAAAAAATGCCTCGCTCACGCGTCAGGAGCTTGATGGCGTAAAAAAATGCCTCGCTCACGCGTTTATTCATGAGCTTGATGGACTAAAGGCTACCTCGCTCACGCGTCAGGAGCTTGATGGCGTAAAAAGTGCCTCGCTCACGAGTTTATTCATGAGCTTGATGGAGTAAAGGCTACCTCGCTCACGCGTCAGGAGCTTGATGGCGCAAAAA